>PVJO010002668.1:0-138526 GCA_004026905.1 Hystrix cristata
TAATCACACACTCTAGATCCAGCTATCTCTTACCACATGAGGCTTTGGGGGGACATCTAGCCACAAACCATAACATTCCGCCCATATGAAGAAATAAAGATCCATAAAAAATAAAAGCATAGGCAATTACAATATCTAGTATTATTGTCAACAATTTGTAACTCCCATTTTTGTTTTCTGCATAATTTTAGAGATAAATATGTGATGAATGTGTTTTCAAAAAAACTTTCCAAAAGCTACTATTATTAGCATGCCACATTTTGTTTTTCACATCATTTAAGAGACTAATGCATTTAAAGAATTATGAGTTTATGTTTTGGGCCACACAACGTATAATTTATATTTTTATGACAACTACTAAAAGAGGTGGAGATGGAGTTGTAAAGGAGGAAAGTTTTTCGTATGTTATTCAAGTTAAGGTGTTATGAATTCAAATTAGTGTTTTAACTGTAGGAAATGACATAGAATCCCATGGTAACCAGAAAGAAAATAGCTATAGAATAATTTACTAATCTAGACAAAATGGGTACATCTCTAGAGACACAACCCTAAGATTAAATAAGAAAGAAATAGAGAATGTAAATAGACATATAAGTAATAAGAAGAGTGAATTTGTAATAAAAGAATTTCTTGACAAAGAAAAGCACTAGGCCTGTTGGTTTCATGGAGGATTTCCACTGAACATTTGAAGAAGAACTAATATCAATTCGTCTCAGAGTTTTCAAAAGAACTGGGAACACTTAACTCATTCTGTGAGGCCAGCATTACCCTGATTCCAAAGACAGATGAAGACACCACAAGAAAAGAACATTACAGATCAATATCTCTTC
This sequence comes from Hystrix cristata, assembly GCA_004026905.1. Lineage (NCBI taxonomy): Eukaryota > Metazoa > Chordata > Mammalia > Rodentia > Hystricidae > Hystrix > Hystrix cristata. Next base: position 831 of record PVJO010002668.1, read on the forward strand.
TGTACAAATCCGTAACATAATTTCTGCAAAAATCCTTAATGTAATCCTAGCAAACCAAACCCAGCAGTATAGTAAAAGGATTATACACTGTGACCAAGTGGAATTTATCCCTGGGATACAAGAGTGGCTTAACATATAAAAACTGTCAATGCGATGTACATTAACAGATCACATAATCTTTTTGAGGGGTAAGAGAGTAGTGCTGGGGACCAAACTCAGGGCCTTGCACTTGATAGGCAAGGGCTTTACCACTGAGCGAAATCCCCAGCCCCTACATAATCATTTTAATTGATTTAGAGAAAACACTTGAAAATCCTTTCATCTAAGAAACACTTGATGAACTGGGAATAAAAAGAAACTTCTTGTGCATTAAAAATTGATATATGGATACCCACAGCAAACATCTTCTCAGTGGTGATATTTTTTGTTTCATCATTCAACAGGTATTCACTGTATACCTAGTTTTTACTAGGTGCTCTCTCCCTTCTTGAGTTTACATTCTATAAAGTACAGAAGATAATGTGGTACATTATATAGTATGTTAAAAGTGTGCGTGTCCTGAAGAAAAATAAAGCAAGGAATGTGAATGGGAAATACTAGATCAGGACAAAAGGACAGTCTGTAATTTTTAATGAGGGCAAAGAAGTTTTCTTTGTAGGTTGAAAGGGTAAGTAAATCATAGAGCTCCCTGCAGAAAGAATATTCTGGAGGGAACAATAAATGTAAATCTCCTACAATAATAATATGTCCACCATGTTAGAGGAATAGCCAGGAGGCCATATGGGTGGGAAAAAAGTATTTAGGAAGAAACATTACTATGTTTTACTTTTACTAAAGAGTCCATAGAAGTGACAATAAACCAGATCGCATGGGCCACAGTAACTATTGTAAGAGCACTGGTACATACTCTGTAAATATTGGTGCCACTGTGGGAGAGGGGGCTTTGGCCAGTGAAGAGACATGATCTGACATCTTTTTAATAAGATTACTCGAGCTGTCAACTGTACACTAGAAACACTGGAGGTGGCGTACGAAAGAAATGGAACTTCTTGAATGGTACAGTACCATGCATGGCACACCCTCATCTGTGGTCCGTCTAGGGCCACCTTTTATTCGTTACTTATTTTTATCCTTATTCATATTCATATTTCCCTCCTCTTAGTAGGCACTTCCTCTAGTGTCCTTGAATGTTTATCTCGGTCCCTCTTTTTCTGCCTTTCTTCCTGTCATTGCATACCTACTAAGGGCCAACGATTGGTGTTCAGTGTCTGAGCTCCAAAGATGAACAAGGCGCCACTCGTTAGGTAAGGGGCAGGCAAATGATAATGCTGCAAGGCACAGCACGTTAACACAGAAGTTTGGGAGAAGCCCTACAGGAACACAGCAGCAGGTGTCAGTAATTGCTGCAGAAAATGGAGCAGTGGTGAGGGGATGTCTCTCAGTAGAGATGCCGTATTATTAATTTTAAAAATTCTCCAATGATCTTTTATTTCTTACATTGCTACACTGTTGACTTCATTAGACAGCAAAGGTAAAATGTTCAATTGGCCATTTGAGAGCATGAAATTGCTCTTTAAAAATAACTAACTGATTTGAGGGGAAGTCAATAAAAGCATACATCTTAAAGAAAAAAACACTATATATTTTAAGAGGCAATATATTCATGTGATGAGAATTTCAATAGCACAAAAGGAATTCAGGGAAAGGGGTATCTCCTTTCCAAACAAATCTGCCAATTTCTATCCCCTGAGGCAATTTCTCTTGTCACTTTCTTATTTACATACACAGATAATATCATCTGCCCAACTTTTCTGTTATTAACCAGAGGCATTTTCTGCTCCTCTTTTCTTGGAATGCCTTACATTTTCTGTGGTCTTAACAGACAAATCAAGTTTTGTAATCCAGAGAAGGGAGGCAGGGTGAAGAGCTTGCGCCAAGGTCTGGAGGCAACTGGCGTGTTTCCCTGTGGAAGAGCTTCATGTGGAAGAATGAGTAGCTCTGGGTCCCTGGAACATAGGTGACTAGAGGAAGGGCAAGAAAGTTCTGCTAGGTAAATCCAAAACAGGAGCTCATACTCTTAAAACTGACAGTCTCCAGACCCACTTAGGAGAAGAATCAGTCATGTGCTAAAAGTGGACTCAAAGCAGTGGTGGTGGTGTGGAGAAGGATTATTCAATAGGTAATGTTCTGGAATGGAAAAGCCGTCTAAAAAAAGTTTAATGCTTTCTATACACTGAGAGAAGATTTTAAAAGCCATCTAAATAGAGAGGACAACATGATAATCCATTTATAATTTTAGTGTGAAAGGGGCCTTTTAAATTATGACTCAAATTAACCATAATATGTAAAATGTATGTAAACTTATAGGAAGATAATTTTTAAACCTCTGCATAGAAACAAAAACTAATAAGCAAAACCAGAGAAAAATAGCAAACTAAGAACGTAATTACACATTTACCAAAGAGCTAATTTCCCTAATATGTTTATTTATTTATTTATTTATTTATTTTAAATTCTATTTTAATAGTACATTTTAGATATACAGTGATAACATTCATCATAGGGGATTTGTACCCGTACATGATATATCTGATTGCTTCTTTTTTTCCCATTCCCCTTTCCTCCCCCCTCCCCCCTTATTTACAAAAGCTTTGTTTCCATTTTTTTCTTCTATTCCTTATTTCTCTTGTCCCTCCGTTCCTTTCCTCCTCCTCCTCCTCCTCCTCCTCCTCCCTTTTTCCCCTTCCCATTTGAACAATTTCTTCCCTTTCCCAATATAATACATTTTAGTCTTTATTTATACTTTCAGTTTCTCACACCAGAGGAACAATGCAGTATTTAAACGTGTGTGTCCGATTTATTTCACTTAAGAGTATGGCCTCAAGATGTATCCATTTACCTAGAAATAGCTATAATTTCCCTAATACGTGAAGAGAGTCTATAAAATGATTAAAAACTAAAAATAAATAAAAATAATAATTTAAACAGGATTTATAGAAATGGTATGGCTCTAAAATACGTAAGAAAGTGCCTAACTTCACTCAACATAAAAGTAAAGTAAAGCCACATCAAAATACCACGGTTCAAGAATATGTATTTGAAATTCCAGATTTTCTAAAATACAGAAATTTATTAACATTTTCTTCGTGAGACTGTGCAGAAATAGGGAATTGAATTGTTTCTGGCAGCAGTGTGAAGTTCTGTATCTATGGAAGAACGTTTGCTTTTAGCATTCGGAGTAACAGCTGCCCACCTCCTCTGATCTGGCAATCCCTCCTCTGGGATTTTTCCTGCAGATTAACTTGTGCACATGCAAAGTCCACACCTTCATGGGAAATGCGAGTGACAAGAAGCTGCATGACCTGATTTAGCTAAGTCCCAAGAGCCCAAGGAGACAGAACTGGAGCGTTAGAGTTGCGATATTGACCTCTTACTTCATGATCAAGGAAGCTAAAACCAAGAGCTGTGAGGAGCCTAATCCAGGGCCACATGCAAACCAGGCCTCAGAGTCTAGCCTCACATTTTGTTTGTTTTTATTTGCTTATTTTCATCCAGCATCTCTGAATAATGCTCAGTTTTATTTAGTTTGGAGCCTCCTCTATTAACATAAGTAATCTGTTGACTTTCCAGAAAACAGGAAGAGAGTAGGGAACAGAGGAGAGAAATGAAAGTGAAGTGACACCAGCAAGTAGCAGACATACACATGAAACAAGGAAACAAAAAATGTCCTTCCTGCTGTCAGCGCGACTGGCAAACTTTGCTCTGAGATGTAAAAGTCAGAAGTCGCATGAGCGTGGCTCTGCATTTCCTTCTTTCCTAGATTTTTTTTTTAAATTGTAGCACTTTCAAAAATCAGCCTCTTGGACAGTCCATGTACTATGAAGGAAGGTATTTTTTCTCCTCAGGATCTTTGGCTATATATATTCTCTTACAGGCATCTTGCAAAAACTCTTGTAGAATGTCACCTAATACATGGTACTGACCTCTGTATTCACGCTCCTACAATCTTGAATTCAATGAACTGCAGAAAAATATTTTTTAAAAATTGTATCTGTACTGAACACACTTTTCTCCTTGTCATTATTCCCTAAACAATAGAGTATAACAATTAATACAAAGCATCTACATTGAGTGAGGTATAGAGATGATCAATAGCAGGTGGAGAGATGTGCTTAGGTTACATGCAATTACAACTTCCAGCATGAGCATTCTCTGACTTTATATCTGCAGGACTCCAGAAATAATATTCCATGGACACAGAGGGATGACTATATTGTTTGTAGGGCAGAATTCTTCCCCCAATTTTCTTTTTAATCTATTAATTTTCGTGTACGTTTTCTCTACAATGGAGTAGGAAGTGTTTGAATTTTAATTCTAGAAACAGGAGGAAAATGCTACACAAGTATAAATTGCTCCCTTCTCAGAGTATGAAAATATGTTTTCCATCCCAGTTCCTGGACTCACATCACAAAAAATGTTAGCATCACACATATTCATGATGCTATTCAACAGAACTGGGTCCCATAACACTGACCAACTCCAAGAAGTTAGAGCAGTGATCATTATGCTTGGTTCTGGGTCTCATTCACAGAAAAAAATTGCCCGTTTGCCAAAGGAAATTCTAATTTGCCACTTAGTAAAATATATACAGCTTCCTATTCTTTAGCTTCCAAAATTCCCCCAGTAATGCAGAGTGCTTACAGGTGACAACTCGTGGGAGGGAATTTAAAGCTGAACCCAGCCCTCCTGCCTTCCGGAGGCTCAAGATCTAAGGCGACACAGGGATTAAAAGAAAACCCCACCACAAAACAAAATGAAACAAAAACAAAACTAACCTTTTAGAAGTGTAAACAAGCAGATAAATATTCCAGTGAATGTAATCAAAACTCTTGTTTTGTATTTTGTATTCTGACTTTAAATATACCTAGTTCTCTTCATGTCTGTACCATCCACAAAACAAACAAATCTTTTTTACAGACATAACGACGCGCTTGGTTCTGATCCCTGCAAACTGACCATCTGTAAATCCTTTTCCTGTGAGAAACTGCACTTAGAGTTGTGGGTTTTCACTGTCTTTAATGAGATAAAATTACCTTTTTATAATCACCAAGAAAAAACTTTCCAACTAGGACCTCCTCCCTGCTGATCTCACAGGATCCCTTGTTTCTGCTTCCTGGCTTTGACAGCAGCTACCTAGCTCTAAATTAAGGGATGAAGTGAATATTGCATACAAATTATGTGAAATCCTTCATACTTTCCAAGATTTTTTTTTTTAAAAAAATTTAAACACGAGATGATTTTTCTCCAGGAGCTGTCTGATAAGTAGCTATTTTTGTCTGACCTGTTCTCTCGTGCCCACAGTTGCATGCTCCTATTCCGTGTTCTGAGACAAGTCTCTGAGTCCGTGAACCATGATATTTACCGGCAGGGCCACAATACCAGGGAAGAGACGACTTGAAATAGACTAGACCAAAGATCTGTTTGCCATCATGCCATTAATTCAGCATGGCAGCTACTACTGAGTATGAATATAAGGCAAGTAGTTACAAGACCCCTAATCTTCGGATTAACCTTGCGAAGTTGTTCCTTTCCTTCCATTTTACACATGGGTAAAAAGTGTTTGGAGAGGCTCAGATAAAGTCTCAAAAATGGGAAGATGAATTGTTAAATATCAGACCTAGGATCTGAATTTACATTTGCCAGATTCCAAACTCCTGCTCTTTCTACTATCACATAGCTGTGACTGATAGCTTAAGGTTTTTTTTTTTTATTCTAAAGGAATCTTACAGTCTTGTGGTTCTATTTCAGGTTGGCAGGGAAATGTTTTTCTTGGGTGCTTTCAAAAAAGATTAAATTATATTAAAAAAATATATTAGATATACTTTAGTGATATATATTTTTTCTATCGAAATAATGGTATAACTAGAAGGCTGAATAGAAACTATAGTACTAAATTAGTTCAAATATCATATTCTTAATGATGATAAATAAATGGGACTTTACTCTCCCATTCATTTATCCGTCCGTCCATCCTTCCATCCGTCTATCCATCCATCTGTCCGTCCATCATTCCATTCATCCTTCCATCCATCCGTCCAACAAATCGATAACTATTCGAGGATAGTTTCTATTCTAAGCCCTGGGAATATAAGAGTAAAAGTAGTCAGAGCTTTCTTTTTCTCTCAAATTTTATATTTTAGATCAACACTGCCTGATAAAATTTTCTGCAAAATGAAACGTTCTTTACCTGTGCCAATGAGGAAAAGCAAGCAACGAAATTTGAAATTGTATCTCAATTGAATTTTAATAAATTTAAATTTAAATAGTCACATGTGGCTAGTATTTACTATATTGGACATCACAGATCTGGAGTGTTTGAGGAGGTGGGGAGATAGAAAATATCAAAATATGCAAATTAATTGTATTTTTATGTTGAGATGTGCTACGGAGAAAATAAGCAGGGCGATCCAATGAGAGCTGGGGGGTGGCAACATAGATCAAGTCCTTCAGGGAAGTTTTCTCTGAATAAATTTCATTAAAATCAACTCCAGAGTGAAGATAAGACAGGTGAAGAGTAGGAGAGAGAACTCAAAAGCCATAAAAAGAGAAAGACTGCTGTGTTGAAGTTCCCAGAAGCAGATCAGGCTTGGTTAATTGGCTACAAGCCCGGAAGTTAAATGTCATGTGATGCTGCGGGGGCGGCCGGAAGGACCAGGTGGTGTGGAGTTCACCAGGTGTGGTTAAGAACCTAGATTTTGCTCAAAGTAAAATCTAAATCAATAGAGGATCTTTTAAAATTAAAATGATCCTATAAAGTACTTATGTCTAAAATTCAATTTAAAGATGAAGTGGATAATAATATGGAATTCTATTATTTTTAGAAGCCTTATCTACAATTTAGTTTACAACACACCCCTTATCAAAGAACTACTGATCGGTATGATATTGTCTTAAAGATTCAAAGATATGTATCCTTCAGACTTCGGCAATGAAGATGGCAAAAACCTAGCCACATACACTGTCCACAGGGAGAACGATAGAGTCAATATGATTTATCTTTAATCTTTTGTGGAACTAATTTTTAATAACTTTTAGGACTGATATACTTTGGAACACAGGTAGGAAAACCCTCTTTTCCAAGTGTGGTGTGGTTTGTTATCTTCTGGAACTGGGACGTGTTACACAATTGTTCTACAGCTGATTTTCAGTGAAAAAGTCACTGCATCCGAAAAACATAAAAAGGGTGCTCGTGAGTCACAAGGGAAAATCCTAGCCACCTTTATCAACCCCAATAGTAGTTCTTTGAAGACTGAATTTTAAAGATATTAGAACCTTTGAATTTGTCAGAACATCAGAATATCAGATGCAATCAATTCAGCATAGCACCTCTTAGAAGTCACAAATGTACTTGGGCTGGCACACGAAGAGGGTCATAGTACCCCTGTCTCCATAGAAACTACATAACCTACCATGGCTGTCTGACCAGATAAAGCATAATTCATGATACTTTTAACATTGTTAGTTGAAAATAACGCACCAATTAGGCATCATAGAATGCTAGGAGAAACTGATAAAGAAAGCTACTAAAATAAGCAAATTATTAAATTATGCAGACAATACAGATTAATAAAGCCCTACAACTTGTCTTTGTTGTAAAATTAGAAATTACCAGCTTATAGTATTTAACATCTACTTCGAGTACAGAGAGTTTTAAGACTTCCAAATCCACATCTTTAAATGATGTGGAATTTTCAATGTACATAGAACATAAATTATTATTTCACTTTATTATTTCAAAATACAAATAATAAAATGCAAGACTAAACCATCGAAAGAAATACTTGGATTTCAAGTTCATATTTATTGATATTTTCTTATAATAGAGGTTCACTTAGTACATGAAGTACAAGGGAGAATGGAGAGAGAGGAACAGAGGGAAAGGGAGAGACAGAGGGAGGGAGAGAGGAGAGAGAGAGAGAGGCCTTTTCATACTTACCAGATTAGTTTGTGCTTATGAAGATATCAAACCTTCATTTTCCTCAATCAAACATTTTTGGAGGGCTAATGATATTCCCCTAGTGAGTTTCATAAAACTAGAATGATAAAAGGAAAATCCAGCTTTGTTCATGGATATAGCGCTACGATCATTTTAAACCTCCAAACTGAAAGCAAGGCAAGGTTTTGTCTTAAATTTAGAATAAATCAAAAGCGTACACTGATGCTCTTTGTTTCAAATACACTTTGAAACCCAGCAGACCACATTCAACCTAGTTAAATTATCTGAATGGATTTTGGGGGAAGAGAAAGGAGTCTGTTCATTTTAATATACCTTCAGAAATATTTTACTTCTTGATGATGACAGCAGCTCTTGCTGACAACTATTAATACATTATAAACACCCCATCAGAGTTATATAAAAACATGTCAGTTTTAAAGAGAACATCTTTGACAGCAAATTTTCTGATTGTGAAACAGCTGTGCCTTCAGTACAATGCATTAAGTAGTTTATTCCTTTTAGATAGTTAAATTGTGCATGAAATGTTGCTGGCGCAAGGGCTCCAAATCTGGCCTGATTAGCGAACATCTGTTACATTGGAAAAATTCATGTCTACCCTAATTAGCTGTCAGGCTGATGTACATCAGGCCTGATGGTGAGGGATCCTGTGCTGTTTAAGTCGAACAGGTTCTTCTGCTCTCCCATCACCTGCCCTTTCCAGTCTCTTCCTTTCGTGTGTTGCTGTAATTAGAGATGGTTGGACATACAATGGAGCAGGATACGGTCACTTATAGTCCCATCTGTGCAATATTTTTATTTCCAGCAAACTTGGGAGCTGACAGATAGACTAATTCGATATCAGTGAGTTTAGGAGGCCTGTTAGGTCTGTGACATTTGATAATCCTGTCCCAGCATCTTCACTGGGAAGACTCTTCCAACCCTGAAGTCGTCCTTTTGTGGTGACTACAGGGTAATGTACACCTTCTAAAGAGTTGACCTGTGTTTCGTCGGTTCTAAATAGCCCCAGCTGCTTTTGAAAAGTTACGGTATGCTGACGCAATACTGTATGATCAAGTATGAAGAAGAAAGGACCAGAGAGGAAAAAGGAACTGAACGTTCTGCAAGTGGAATTGTCACAGCTGAAATTTGGCTAGAGCCAGCTATGGGAGACAAATGAAACTGAAAGGGCTGATTTTAGTGGGTTAAATAGCTCAGTGTACACGGGGTTTTCTAATACAAATAAAAACTTTCATTAACCTGTGGATGGACACAAATCATAACTTCCGGTTTGAACCATACCGTTCCAATAAACCGGAAAGTGCAGTTTGCAGCATTCCCGAGCAGGTGAAACCCTCAAGGGCTCTGTAACAGCCTTTCATTGAAGAGCTGGATCACCCAGGGCCAACTTTAGATTCATCCTGAAAGATTGAGAACATGTAAGATTACAATACCAGGTTTTATTAGAGAGTGTTTGGAAGTAGAAAGAATAAAATAAATCAGCCTTTTTCTGACTTTGTCTCATTCTTTGAAGATAATTCAAGTTCAGATATTCTCAAGCATATCTGAGGTGTAATTGCAATGTATGTAGAATTCAGTAATTAAGGACATCTTTAGGAAGCACTTGATGTGTGAAGTTATAAACAGGTGAACTCACTGAGAGCGTTTGGGAGTTCTAGGTGGACTCACATAGGACCCCACTGAGAATTCTTGGTAATGTTCTTATAACACTCCACCTGGACTTGAGTTTGCTGATCTCCATGAGGCACAGTTTCTCCCTCTTCTTTCTTAGGCTCTTTCACTTTAAATACGTTCCATGTCCATCCAAAGTATACCTGGTGAAACATATAAGTCCGGTCTCAAATACCAGTTTTACTATGTCTTTAGCAGCCTGGCTTAAAGGAAAGGACAAAGCTTGTGGGAACACTGTACTTAGTGCTGTGGTTTCACGGGCATCATCAACATCTTCCCTACAACCATGATGTTTTACATCTCTTTAATGGTACTTGCCGTTTGTAAAATTTTACTTAAATATTTGTTTTCTGTAAGTTGCTTCTCATCTTTTATACTGTGTTCTAGGCTCTTTTGAGATGGAGACAAATTATTTATTAGTCAAACAGTGTGGTGCGCACTTGCAATCCCAGCACTCTGGGGAGGCTGAGTGAGGCAAGATGATCTCAAGTTCAAGCCCAGCCTGGACAATTTTAGAGAAGCCTTGTCTCAAAAGTAAAAAATTAAAAGCACTAGGTTCAATTCCCAGTACCACATACATACGTATATGAATAAATAAATACAAGAGAAAAAAGCATTTATGTGTCCCACAAGTTATAGTTCATAATAAGGGCTCAGTAAATGTTTGTTGAGTAAATGTAATTTGACCAGCATCAGAGGGATTAAAAGGCAATCCCAGGTCCCCAGGGAATGTGTCCACTCTGACTAAGCTCCAGCGAGTCACGAGGCCCACAACCATCTCTGGCTGCCTGGAGACAGTCACGTATACCAGTTGGGGACCACTAGCTGCTACTTTAGAGATTTAAGGTCTCTTATAGGGTAATGGGATGTTCTTGTGAACACCCACTAGCAATCCACTAAAGCAAAGAATGGCTTTACTCGTCTCAATGGAAACAAGTAGAATTCTTGAGGCACTCAGAACTGCCTGATTTCTCATGATCCCTGAAGAACACTTTAGGTCCTGCAGGTCTAGGGCTGGTTCGGCTTGCTCTGGATCTGGATTTGTACTGTGCCCCTAGGTGGAGGCTCAGAGACGCTCTGGGGCAGCCTGGGCTGTGAGTTTGACCTCTTGCTCCCTCCCATCTGGTATCCCGGGGCATCCCCTAGTTTCCCAAATTGGTTTTTAAGTTTATCAAGGATTATGAATATAGAAAATACTACAAGAACACCAATCTGCTTAATTCTATGGATTTGAGAGAAGCTATAGATACTACACATTTTTGAAACATGTGCCAGGCCTTTGGGATTTAATTTAATGGAGAAATGATCCATTAGTTGATTTCATTGTTGTGTGAGCACTGTGGCTTTTGCTTACACAAACTAAGACAGATACAGCATCATAGGCAATATATATTTCTGGGACCACCATCGTATACGTGGTCCTGCCTAAAAATATTCTTATGTGGTGCACAACTATAATTCACCAAAAGACGAAATTGCAATATGATTCATTTGACTTCAAAAGTATCTTGAGGATATTTTTTTCTTTTTTTGACTATAATATTAAAAGTTTCTTGAATTTTATAGCATATTTTCAAATGTTTTAATATAGATTTCCTCATTTGAACATAGTGGCTCTTTTCCATTTTTATTTGTGGATACAGTTCTTTCAAAATGCATAGAAAAAACCACAAAAGCAGAGGCTTTTGGATGCTTACCAGGTTGGATTTTCTGATCATCACCACCATTCACAACAAAAACAATCACCTCAATCATTATAGCCCATGATCTTTATTTAAAGCATCTAGTATCTGCCCCTTCCAATTCAATATCCTTACTGCACACAAAAATTTCTGTAAGATTTTATTATTTTCATCTTATGGATGACAAAATGTGGACTCAGAGGTTATGTGATTTGCTGAAGGCTACGCGGCTAACAAAAACCAGAAAAAATTCATCCCATATTTGACCCTACAGTGATTTCACAACTGCCACTCAATGAAATGTTTTTGCATATTTTAAATACTTATTATTTTTTAAAAAATGTTTTCATTTCATTGTCTTGTTAAAATGCTTTGAGGGAAATTAATTAATTAATTAAAAAATAAATAAATTTGGACTAAATGGCATTGTTTCCCAGAACAGCTATGGCTTTTACTTTTTTCTTACTTGGTGAGAGCAAGTCCAATCAATTACCTTTATAATAATTTACAGCATATTTTATCCATGTTTTTGTACTGGATTGTGCAAGTTTTACTAATGTAAACATGCCATTTAATCCAAGCTGGAAAAGACTCTGAAACCTCCTGTTTGGGAAACTTTTTATCTTTTAAATCCAAGTCACTGAGACCTGGAATTCACTAAATTCTAATCTTTGAGATAGATGCTGTAGACTAGAGGGCACTTGGAAATAGCTTTGATGATTCTGACACGATATGCTTTATGATCATATAGTAGCTGTGTGTGATTTTGACAAACTTGATAAGTAAAATCGAAAGGCCTTTTCTGCAGTTAATAAAGAGTGATACAACAAAAATATTTACTATGCACTATGCCAGCAACTAAATTAACCAGTAATAATTGTTTTCAGTGGTACCAATCAACAGCTGAGAAAAAAAAAATCCCACAGGTCATTATATTTACCAAAATTAACTCTGGTTTCTGCCTACCCTGTAGTATACCACCCCCTCAAGCATCCTGAGTTTTACACACACACACACACACACACACAAACACACACACACACACACACACGGGAAAAAAAGCTAATTTTTTCAGTGTTTGTTTCTTTGGAAGCAATTTTGCAAACTTTGGAGTATTTTGTGTTGGTGAGACAGCAAATATCTTATTGCTATTCCAAGCCTGTAATTTACCTTGAGACTGCTAATGCTGCCCTTCCACAGAATCACCCTCCTCATGTTGTAGATGGCAGCAGAAGGTCACTCCTTTCCTATAGTGACTTACACTCTGCGTTTGTCAGAGAATAGAAATGAAATGCATACATTCCTTCGGGCCACCTAAACCTGGGAAGGGAATCATTACCTTCTTCTGCAGGCTTCACAATGCAGAAACAAGCCCTTTACGAGAATCATTCGGCTCCCACGAAGGCTGGCCACGCTCCTTCCAGCCAGGTGATGCGCTCCTTCCTGAAGAGTGACCATGGCCAACGCTGGGTCCCAGTTCGCTGGCCAATGACCTCATTATCTGGAGAATGACCACCATCAGGGAGTGAAGATGGCAGCCCCAGAGACTCCGTTAATAGGATGTGGCTTAATCACAGGAAAAAACACAACTTTCCTTGACGGTGACACTGTTGCAGGGTAGCAGGGACTATAGTATTTGGGGCTAACTGCTGACAGAATGAAACTCCACATTAGTTGACCACAGGTCGTCTGGGGAACAATCCTAGAATCATGTGTCACCATAATACGTTAGGTCCCGTAGTGATGAACAAATTGGAGTTCTTGGGTCAACTCTGGACTTTCTTTCAAGAAATGAAGTTCTGCAGACCTGCGTGGAGTAAAAGATGAACCCTCTTGTGCAGTCTCAGGAAAAACTAGGATGGGTAGAGGCGCTCTTGTCACAACAGATCTTTTCACTAATAACGTTTTTCATAAGATTGTTTATTCTTAGCCCTGAACATCTCATCTCGCATACCGCCAATGTCTCATACTCTATTTCTTTGCTGGTGTGAGAATCACAGTGTCTGAACTCAAGAAAGGCAAGGTTGTTCACAAGGACAAAAATTTCCAACTTTGTCCTTAAGCCGGAAAGGGAAGACAAACCTGTGTAGACACAGCCCTGAAATAACTCTCTCAGTCAGCCAATATTGAGATGAAAATTAAACTTAGATTTTCTGACACTTCACTCTTGTTCTCTTACCACAAGATCCTCCCAGTTCACTGAGAAATCATTAGGTTTACACTATAAGCCAATTCTCCTTGAAGCCTGACAAATTTATAGCTTCACCAAATATGGGAGCCAAAGCAGAAGTTATCAATTATTTTCAAGGTGTCTAACTTTTAGCTGGGAGTACATTGCCACAGACGTGTGATGGCATCTGTAATTCCAAGCAGTTCTCTGGGGACCTCCATGGATGTTTTTTGGAGCCCTCTCAGATAATAAAACAGGCTCTGGTCAGACACACTGTGGCTCACACTATGTAACGGCTTTCGACATAAATCTGGAACATGATTTACATTTGAAAGCACCAGATCAATATTTGAGGAGGGATTATTTTTTATCAACTTGGCTCTAATTCTCTGAAATATAAAGTTATTTTTTAAATGCCAAGACCAACTGGCATGAAATGGCTTTGTCGAAAAAGTTAAAAAAAAGTAAACGTAAATTTTGTGTTGACATAATCCAGGTTAAGTCTAAAAAAGAAAAATACTTACTTTTGTAAAATGAGAGGCTATTTTATCACTCAGAGAATGTCACATCAATTGTAAAGCCATCAGCCCCAAGGTTTGGTGGTGATTGCTTCATATTTACTGTTAGTCCAGCAATGGGGATGGTACTTTTACAGTCTTTGGACAGACTAGTGAGTGTGACATTTAAAGTGTTGATTTTTGCAGCACTTATGTTAATTGTTGTAATTTTCCTGATGAACCACCATTCTGGTTTCCTGATGCAGCCAAGATAGTTTTACATTTTCTATGCAGGGCCTCTTTGCCATTTGGTCTGTGTAGTGTCAGCTTCGAGTGCTACTGAAAGCAGACAAAATTGCAAGCAAATTGCATCAGATTGCCAACATTGTGAAAAGGTAAATTGCTTGCAAATCTATTTAAACCACTGCCCTATTTTCATCAGCTTCAGTACTTGGTATTCATGATTGCTTAATTGGCGACCTTTCCTATTGTGTAGTGCTTTATGGTGTAATGGAAAGCGATCTTTACCAAACCAATTACCCTTTTTTTCTCAGCACTACATTATTGCTGTGATTGCAACTGCCAGTCCTTTGTAAATGAACTTTCTGATTTCAATGATGTTTTTAAAATGTAAGATAGAAAAAAGTGGCATTCATATTGTGTGATGTTCTATTTTGAAGCCTCTTTGTAGTCACCATTGTCTGGGGAAATGGACTGAGGGGTTACACAGTACCTACAAATATCCATGTAACTATTATTAATATTATTATAATGTCCTCCTTTGTACTGTGGCTCAATTAGGAAAGGATAGGAGAAATATTTTGTCACCCTGTCAAGTGCACAGGAAGTGCATTTGAGGCTTCTTTTTGACACGTACATTATCTCTAGTAATAAGATTCACTTTAAAGAGTGGCAATGAAGATACAAAATCAATTTAAATAAAATTCACATTGCTAGTTCTATGGTCACTCAACATTTTAAAGGGAACTTTAATTGACTCAAATATTCAGACTTGGAATAAAAGCTTAATTTTATTAGAGATAGTTGTAAGCATGCTAAGAAATAGTGAATTCTTAAGGTCTTAGGTCCTGAATACAGACACCAAAACACAGCAAAACCTGAGTATTTCATATGACCAAAGCTGAAATATGTATATATTCAGATATGCAGCCTGAATTCAAACAGAACTAAGATACCTTTAAACCATTCTCTTAATAATATTCTGTAAAATTAGTGTCTGTGTGAATTCTCATAAGGATGGAGCACAGAACTGTTTGGAATCCTGTTTATGTATTTTTATGTGATTTAGAAAATTATATCATTACTCATAAGTGTATGTGCAGAAAGGCAGATCCAAGTAATTTAGTCATTCCCTAATACTGTAGGTGGAAATGAAAGCATCATTCTACCCCCTACAGTCAGAAACTCTATTGTATCAGGGACATTTTGCAAAGATTTCTTTTACTCTCTTCTCTCATTTAATTAGAAAAAAATGGAGTTCAGACGAGGCTTGCCAATGATGATCAGGTGATTGTTGATTTTAGTAACTTTGATGTAATGTAATGATTTATTTACAGCATAGCAACTTATTCTTTGAAAGCAAAGAAATGTGTTTATTATCCGCTGCTTATGAAAGTGTTCATAACAAGCAATTTCACTGTGCTACTGAGGTCTAATATGGTCATTACTCTATATCAGCAACATGTGTTCTTTTGGAACAGTCAGATACACAATTCAGTTTCCTAACTTTAAATGTAGTCATGTATTCATAGATGGGAGGAGGCACTGTTTTGAGTATTTAATTTGTTAAACGTGTTTTTGTTTCTTTTCTTTTTTTGGGGGGGGGTACTGGGAATTGAATTCAGGTCACTCCACTGCTAAGCTACAGCCCCAGCCTTTAAAAACTTTTAAATTTATTTTGAGACAAGGTCTCTCTAAGTTGCCCAGACAAGTCTTGAGCATGAAATGCTCCTGTCTCAGCCTCCCTAAACGCTGGGATTGTAGAGGCCCACTAATATTACAGGTAAAACATGAGGTTTTAAAAATGAGTGTCCTGTTAATTGACAGCAGGGCTTCAAAAGTTCTCACTTGGCAGAGACATTATTTAAAAACTTTTGTGGAAAGACTTAGAAGATAAAATTTTTGTGGGGGGCGCAGAAAAATGTATGATAAGGGAAAAGCTCGTGTGTTAGTACAGACAGAAATTGGTATGGTCACTGCTCCTGACAGAGGTTAGTTGTGAAGACTTGGTCTCATCCTTCCTCTCTCCGAATGGGCTTTGAGCTCTGTGATGGAGGAATATACACGAAGAGCAGTAGCTACCACAGCCAGGGCGTGAGGAGCCAGGCCCTGTGCTGAGCCTTTCAGGCAGCTCCTATTATTTAACTCTCTGAAATGCCTGTCAGAAAGCCACTGTTATTCCTCTCATCTCATAGATAAGGCAATTGAGGCTGAGAGGGCAAGAGGCCAGCCCAGGGCCACGTGGCTAAGACACGACGCATCTGGGGAGGGGTCCAGGTGGAAGCCTTCATTCCTCAGCTTGGCAAACTCAAGTTTCCACTTGTCATTTCTCTCTCTTGCGCTGAGGAAGGAAAGCTGGTTGGCCAGCAAACACCGATAGAGAATATAAATGTCTGATTTTCCAGGATATTTTCAGTAGATACGGAGGAAATAGGATATACCGGCAGCTGTTTGATCTCCCACTGTTCTTACCTGTTTATAATGGCTACTGATTGGGCATCAATATGCATGTTTCTTTTGTAAAGCTGTAAGACACTCAGATGTTCAGAATCAATTTCTGCAAGCCTAAAAAGGAATTCCCCTACTTGCTAAGTGTCACACAGTCCTGCAGACATTTCTCCTTTGCCTTGTTTCTTTGGGAAAGAGAGACCCCCGAAGGCGGGAGGCATGGTAAATACTATCGAATCTGTTGTATCATCTCTGCTAAATGACACACTTGAGTTTGTTGTTGGGTTTCCTTGATGGTTGGGACTATTTTATTTTAGTCCAAAGTTCTTTCAAAATAATTGCAATAAGGATAATGATCAGACTGCTTCCTATAAATGGCAGGGGCTGGAATGGGATTCCACCTCAAGGGATCTACATGCAAACTGTACACGAAGCATTCGTTGCGCTGATTTAAGCGAAGGCCTCCGAGTTTTCCCGCTTCGCCTCCCAGCTCTCATGCTGCCACAGACAGCCGGCCCAGGCTTGAGCACACTCCCCCTAAAGTATTAGATGGCAGGTAACCCTGTGCTGTTTCAGAGGGTCATATATTGAGGGCAGTGACCAAAATGTTGGGGAAACTTGGAGAAAACCAAGAAGCCAGAGAGCATCCTGTATTCCTCTTTTTATAGATTTGGATAGCAATTTCTAGATTGGTCCCAAAGGTGAACACAGGGGAGGAGTCCCTAGCAAAAGGTAAGAATTCATCACATCTTCCTTTACCAAATTTTCTGAATAGATTTAAGGCATTATTTCATTTATGGTTAAAAAATACTGTATTTAAGGTTTTTCAGACTTCCCACAGCTCTAGGGAAGGACCTACGTGGTGAGTCTTTCTGTGCTCCATGCTGCTGCTGCACTTCCTGGCACTCCTGAAGTGATCTTTACTTGCCCAAGCTCTTTCTTCTTCACAACCAACAACACTGCATGTCCCAAAAAGATAGTTAACACACAGGCGCTTAGTGACTGCTCACAGATATGCAGCTTCTAAAAAAACTGGCATGATACAATACACTTTTGCCATTGGTAATTACTACTGATATTGAGGAAGCAAGACATTCTCTGCTTATTTGGCCTTAATTTCTCCTCTAAAAGAAGGTAAATCGGGAAATATTTCCACAGAAAAGAAAATAGCTCACATCTTATTTACAATTCATGAGTCATTTTTTTTACCATGGCAGACCCTCAGCAAAACTGTATAATTTAAGAGCAAATGGAAATGGCATACTGTAGGAAAGACTTAAAATTTACAAAAGTGTATACAAATTCTAAAATTAAAGAGTTTGCTTATGGTTTTTTGTGTTTTGAGAACGTAGCTCTTTCATACACTGGTATAACAATAAATAACATCTACTGAGGCTTTACTATTAGAAAGTCACTGCAATAATTCAAGGAGGTTGATAAGATTATCATCCTAACAGATGAGAAATATCAAGTTCTGAGGGCTCCAGCAAAATGCTCAAGGTCAGGTTTGCAAGTGGCAGATCTGAAATTCTTATCCAGATAGTCTTGATGTCAATATTGGCTTCCAATTTAAGAAGAAGAAGCAGAAGAGGGAGAGGAAGGAGCACAAAAGGGAGCAGAAGAGAAGGAGAAATAGAAAAAAAGAAAGAAGAAAGGAAGGGGTAAAGAAGGAGAAAGGTGGAAGAGAGAGAGAGAGAGCGATGGGGTGAGAGAGAGCATCATAGAAATTTAGAAAACCAACAAGTGTCTACATTCATTACTATTAGCAAGCTCCCAAATCCCTGATTGTGCATGACAAGACTTAGAGTTCTCTGTGCAGTCATTTCCTACTAGATATATCCAGCCTAAGAATCGCTATCATTCCTATCTTTCCAGTAGTCTCTAATTTGGTCACCGTTGGCTGTTGATGGTCAATGCAGGATTATGTTAATGTCACACTGTAGCTTCTGGTGGGCAAATGTTGTTGTTGATTGTTAGTGTAGGAGATGATATCTTGATGTAGGCAAACTTCCACCTTTGTGGTGCCAACAAGAAGTTATTGATAGAGACCCCTACACAGAAGCGCCTTCTTCCTCTCTCTTGAGATAGAATTCTGAGAGCTCATTTTAAGTTAGGTGAGGAAGAGAAATGACAGAGCCACAGGAGAGGGTACAGTGTTCAAAGCCAGGGAGGATGGACTCTGCTGTAATCTAAATGTGTCCCTCAAAATTTACACATTTAAAGCTAATTGCTGGTGAAATCATATCAAGAAGTACGACTTTTTAGAGGTTGACTAAATTATGAGCTCTCTGGCCTCATAAATGGGATTAGCGACCTTGTAAATGTGCTGGAGAGAGCAAGCATTGCCCTCAGCTGTGCTCCCGCCACCCACCGTGTCAGAACACAGTCTCTACCCTCTCCATGTGAGGACACAGCAAAGAGGCACCATCTTGGAAGCAGAGACTGGGCCCTCACCAGACTCTGAACCTGCTGTTGCCTTGATCTTGGATCTCCCAGCCTTCAGAATGACGAAGAAATGTCTGTTGATTATAAATCACCCAGTCTCAGATATTTTACTACAGCAGCACTCTCCCTAAAACAAATTTAATTTTTGCCTAAGCCTGTTCTGAATGACATAAACACCATAAACACCCATTCTACTTAACATGTTACTAGACAGGTAATTCTTTAGAAACAGAAAATTTTGAGATGCTCCCCATTCAGTTCTAGCTACTTAGGAAGCCATTCAAAAAACCCAAATGGATAATTGCTTTTCTCACCCCTAAGAGATGAGTGATTGTTTCTCAACAAGGAGAATCTTCATTCCTGAAGGCTTGGGCAGAGTCATTTAGCAAACACTCACCAAGCACATTGTGCATGTCAAATTCTGTGGAGACACAGAGAGAGAAACACCAGTGTTTTCCTGGGAGCCTCCCAGACACAGTATACATTCATGTCAACTCTAAGGGAGGAATGTGGCGTCATTTAGAAGAAAAAATTTTCTTTTAATTAAATAAGTCAATTGGAGAAAAATCTACTTATAAATATCATTAAAAGAAAAGCAAAAAATTGCAGACCAAGAATACATTACATGGACACTTGCTTAACCTACGACAGTCCATTAAAGTGTGCCAATACGTTTAATTTATCAAATTTCATGTGTTAGCATCTATTGCTCTCTCTCATTCTAATGGACATATGGTAGATTATTGGAAATGATTTTTAAAAAAATACAGTTAGCTTGGGTCCTTAGCCTGAATTTTGACATTGAGTGAATATTTAATCTAAAATTGTAACTGGCTTGTATTTTAAAGTATTTGCATTTTAGGTGGACACAAAGGGGGGAAATATTAAAGTTTTCTGACTCAGTATACCCTTTTAAGATAAAAATTTCATTAATTTAGGATGAAATATCCATGTTCTAGTTTATTTTCATATTTTGGTTCACTTTTCAGAGCACCCTTCTAAGTAACATCATATTTAGACTTCACAAAGTGCTGGCTTTGCACAGACTACTGAGATTCTAAAGCAATATAGAGATACTTACAGTGTTAGAGCATTTTAATGAGCAACTCACTATGTGAACTCAGCAGTGAACACTCCTGTCTCTGGGGCCGCATAACTCACGGATCTGGCTGCCATGTGACTGAGCACAATATTTCACATCAAAGACCTCCATGTCTGAGAAGCAGATAGGCAGGGGTGTTGTGGGCAGAGCAAGGGGCGTGCACAGAGCATGATGAGTTCTTCCTGGTGTGTGAGGAGACCAGGTGAAGATTCTGCAGCAAGGGCAGCGAGGGCAGCGAGAAACCTTTGCAGTTGCTTCACTCTGGAGAGACTAGGCTCCTGCAGTGACTGACAGCTGCCCTCCCTAACCGATGGGTGATCCCTGAAAGCAAAAGACTTACGGTAGCCCAGTGTGGTGGTGCACATCTGTAATCCCGGATACTTGGGAGGCTGAGGCAGGAGGATTGCAAGTTCAGTGCCAGCCTGTGCAACTTAGGGAGACCTTGTGTCAAAATAAAAAAGGAGCAGGGGTTAGGGATATAGCTCAGTGGTAGAGTCCCCTTGAGTTTGATACCCATGATTGCCAAGAAAAAAATAAAAAGGAGAAGACCCAGGAAAAGAAGACCCCTGTAACACTGAGGCTGGGCCGAATTCATGGACATCCAACCTGTAGCTTTGCACAGGACTGTGTGTTCAAAAGGAGACCATGCTCGCTTTAATGTTCTTTTTATGTGTGTGTGGTTTTCTGAGACAAGGTCTCCCATGTAGTTCAGGCTGGCCTTGAATTCACTATGTAGCCCAAGCTGGCCTCAAACTTGCAGCAATCCACCTGCCTCAGCCTCCCGAGTGCTGGCATTACATGCATGCACCACCACACCCAGCAAGGTGTTTTGATGTTCTGTGATGGCTGTTCTGAAATTCTTAATTTTCAAAAAGAAGGTCTTCATTTTCCTTATGCAGCTGATCCTACTATAACAGGAGATAGATTTCAAATTAAGGACATTTTGTTCTAAGAAAATCATTGGCAACACTGAAGATGAAGAAAGGTCTGGAAATTGTCACTCAGGGAACTGCTGAGGAAATGGGGGAGGTTACTGGGCAAAAAAGGCGTCTTGTGCTCAAGGGATATTGCTTCCCAGCTCTTTTGATCTAGTAAAAGGAGGAAGGGCTGTCCACAGAAGAAACGAGAGTCTTGCGGCTCCATCATGGGAACCTTCATCTTGTAATGATGGTTAAAGTTCCCTACGCATCAGTGGTGTTGGTTTTTTTAATCATGATTCTATTATGACCATGTACACACATGTGTATATATGTATATTCCACATGTGTGTATTTCCACATGCATGTGCATGTGTACTTACCCGTGTGTGTGTATGTATATGTGCACATTCGCATACAAGTTTGCTGAACTTACACAGACCACATAGTATGCATTCCAATGTTTCCTGGTTTTTTCTCTTTATTAAAAAAAAAAAATGCTGAGCGCCACCTCCTAAACTGATTTCTTGACCAACTAATTGACCACAATTCGTAGTTTGAAAAACTCTGTTCTACAGCATTAGAAGGGGTTATATTAGATATTTTTAACATTTTTCTAGCTTTGAGATTGTACTTTCTTTGCTGTATTTTGCACTGAGCTCCATCTCCAGGGCTTTCTTTATTTTTATTTTAGGGCAAGGTCTCACTAAGTCAAGTCAGCTGGCCAGGCTGTACTCAAACTTTCAGTCCTCCTGCCTCAGCATCCCAGAGTGCTGGGGTTACAGGCGTGTACCGCCACACCCAGAAGATATGATTTCCAAAGGCTGAAACTTGTAAGTTTCTTTCCAGGTGGCTGAGAATGTGTCTAACCCACTGATTACAAGCACAGTGAACTCCGGCTAGTTCTCAGGATACCTCCTTGGCACCTTTGAGGTGCTACCATTCCAACACCTTAAACAAGTTTGTTATGCTTTTTCTCAATTTGCTCAGTTCTCAATTAGCACTATTTGAAAGATAATTGTTGGGTTTTTTTAAATCTGGAGAATATGCTCCTTTTTCTAATAAATAGTAGCATGCTATGGGCCTCCTCAGTAAGATCTGTATACCACGCAAAATAGCTGGAAGTGGAACTGCGGTGGACTCTGAGGTGGATGGTAGAGCTCTCATGAGTTCTGCTCCACTCTTTCCACCCAGGCTGTCGGCTCCCACACAAAGAGCTGTGAGGTTTCAGGGAGTAGCGTTTGAGAACAATTCAATACTGAATCTTAAACTTTGACCTAAGGCTTGCTGTGAGCAGCAGGAACCAGAAATGAAATCAGGGAACCAGCGTTGCTGCTCCTTCTCCTCAGAATGGGAGCCCCACACGGGGAGAGCCATGTCTGTCCAGATCCGTGCTTGATCTTCATTGTCTCTAGTGCGGCGCCCAACACGAAATAGGTGCTCAGCAAATATCTGCTGGATGAATGAATTGTTTAAAACATTTGATCAAATAAAGTGCGGGGAGATAGAGGACATCAACGCAGACCCTCAAATTATTAACAGGTACAGACATTAAGGCTCATCCCTCATCATGTTTACATATTTTTAACTGAAATTGGACATTATCATCTCCATCTACAGGTAGGACTCCACAGCCCAGTGAAATCCAGTGTCTTTTTGGAAGTGCCCTAAGCTAGCGCTTCGTCGGCAGGAGTTAGGGTCTGTAGCTCCCAGTTCTGACTGACTTATTGGTGAGCTCTAGAAGGAAGCTCCCTGAGGACAGCCCAGTGTTCGGTGACTGAATGGGATGCATCTTAGTCGATGACCTTACAGAGCCCTTTTAAACCCTGGCGTTTTGTCGAGTGGCGTAATTGATGAAAAGAAACTTGTGCTGTGCCAATCACTTGCTTCAATGGGCGTATCTATTTCCTTCTGAATATGACAGCCTCAACCGTTAGTAGCAATTTCTTCATAATATTGTGGTATGATTGAAAGCAGATAGTAAAGAAATAAGGCCTTATGAATTTTCCCCCTTTAATGGAATAACTACTCAGAAAAAATGGTACTTCAGTTGGGCAAGTCCTTATCATACCAAGTGAGCTCTTCAAAATGTTACGTCCCGTTTGTATCACTAACTGTATTTTTAAGATGACAAGAGATATAAAGCATATGGCTGCACAGGGTATTCATCTTCACGCACAACCTCAGCATTAATGTAACCTTTAAAATGTAACCTTTAAAAAGTGCGGTAGTTATCAGCAGCATGACCTGTACCAAAGCGGAACTGCTTGTCAAGCCTTGCTCGTCTGATGCAGGAACGTTCTCTATTTTCCTCCACAGGCCTGTGTTACGGCACCTTTATGCTGGCCTGCACAGCATGCCAATGTGGAATCTCTGTAACTGTAAATTCTGAGTCAAAGTATAACCACTGGCACCCATCTATTAGGTACCCGGGATATCCAGAGGCTTCAACATGGTTTCCTCCTTAAAGTGAAAGCAGAACATCCCTTCGACTAAAAAGCACATCTCTAAACTAAACTTGAGGATGCTTATTCTTTTCTTTTATTACTACGTAGCATTGTTAAGAATGCACCCAGAGCATTTTTAAATTTTACAAGTATGTTTTACTTGACTTAATGCACATACTACACAATGAAACGGCAAACAATGTTCTGTAAAACAATTTCCAAACTAAAAATTGTTTCAGAGCACCCACACCATAGAGAACAGCAAAATACTCTAAGCAAGATGAGGAAAGTGACTTAAATTTGAGCTACATGAAATCGCCAACTTTCACCCACTTTGGGCCTACAAAAATGAAATTTTATATAGCTCAAACTTGATTTTTAGGGACCTGTTGCTCCTTCCATCATTACAGTCCCTAAGAAAGTTGGGGCTGCTGCAGCCAGGAAGAAAGCAAGGGCAGAATGTTCAGAGATATTTACTGCTCAGCCCTTTAATTATTCTTTTTTTCCCATTGGGTTACTGAGGAATTGAACCCAGGGACTCTCTACCACCAAGCGACATCCCCCGGGCTTTTATTTCTTTTCTTTGAGACAGGGTCTCCCTAAATTATCAAGGCAAGACTTGGAGTTGCAATCCTCCTGCCTCAGCCTCCGTGAGTCCTGGGATTACAAGCCTGCACCATCACGCTCAGCTCCTTTAGTTATTCTTGAAAAAAGGTGGAGAGACTAATGAAAAACATTACTAACAATTTCTGTCACCAAATATCTTCACCTTCTAGAAAAATGCCCTAATAAAATAATAAAGATTATACACATTCATATATATTAATATATATTCATATTAATATTCATATAATATATATTAATATATATGAATCTGTTGTTTATAACATCGAAGATGTAAATATAAACTGAGAGGCTAATATTAGGAGTTCAATGAAATAAAGCACAGCCCTTCCACAGTAAAAAATAAAAGAGAGTATTTATCAAATGGGAAAAGTGAGTCTGGGGCTGTGCCTCACTTGTAGAGCATGGGCCTGGCCTGCAAAGCTCTGGGTTCAAACCTCAGTACCACAAAAAAGAAAAAAGGCGGGGGAGGGCAATAAAAAAGTATTTATTTTAAAAAAGAATGCAGGATAACTTTGCATATGATTTCATTGAAAGTGCTATAGGTATATGCAAGCACACACACTTGAACGCATGTAAACACAATTCATAAAAAGGTCTGAACTGAACACACTGTTGTTGGTAGTGATTCTTTCTGGCCATATAAGGTAAGATTATGGATGATTTTGAGTCCTTTTTCTTTATCTGTATTTTCTACAATGAACATGTATTAATTGTGTGTGTGTGTGTGTGTGTGTGTGTGTGTGTGTGTGTTTAAAGCCAAGTAAAGTATTAAACAAGAGTATTTAGGTGAATAGAATTTATCATCGCACTTTTTTTTCAAATAGCTGATGAATAAATTAAGGTAATTTCTGAGTACTTGCTTCACTGAAGCACATTAGCACAGGAAAGCTCGGCTATCCATGTGGGAGCTGCCGCAGAAGTTCCAGGAGACTGAATCACTGGGAGATCAAAAGAGTCAGGGAGATGGGAGGCGGAGCTCTGGGAGGGGACTTACAGCAAATGAATGAATTGAAATAATTTTCTACATTCCCTGTGCCTTTTAAATTCACCCATTTAGGTTGTTTACCTTACACCACTGAGTAGCAATTAGGTTGCTAAAGAAGGCAAACAAACTTAATTGGTAAACAGGAAACATTTTTGCACTAGAAGAAATTAAGTGGGGTTGGTTAGTTGAACTTCATTTTGAAAGTATTTTAGGAGCATTATTTCTTCATGTATCTCTCGCCGCCAAAAATGCTTTAAATGGCCAACAGGAAAACTAAAATACTAGAAATTCATTCTGAAAAGATAATGTATACATAAAAAAGTGATTATTATTACTTTTATTAGTACATGTTTGCAGTACACAACGATTACATTCATTGTGGGGACTTAGTACATACACAGAACAAATCTTAATTCTTTTTATGTCACTTCCCCCTCCTCTCCCTCTCTCTCCCTCCATCTCTTGGTCTCCTTCCCATTTGTAGAAGAACGATTTGATAGAACAAATGCACATGATAAGACGAATGAACTGAAATAGATTTTTATGGGAAGAGCAATAAAAATATGGAAATATCTCAAGTTGAAAATAAAAATTGGCTTGAATAAAAACTACGCACCCTGCAGTTGCTGACTCAAATTGAGAATATAAGCAGTTCTCAAGATAGCTTTGTGGACTGAATTTTTAAAAGAATGAATGAATTAATATAACTTTATCTCATCACCTTTGGATTATATTCTCACAGCTTAAACACGGTAGCCCTGAGTTAAATTAAACTACATATGGTTAAATGTTACATAGCAAAACATCTTTAAATTTTGTTGAGGGGTGAATTATGTTCACTTTAATATACCAGTTAATCTCTTCAATACCTAATTCTTTCTTTTATGTAGCTTCATAATATTTAATTGAGAATTTAAAAAGAAAACTTATGTAGACTTCATACAGAATACAAATATGTACGATAAAACCAAAAAGCCATAAAGTCACAAGAAGAAAATGTGAAACATTCATCATTTGAGAATATTCACCACAAACTGTGAGGCTTTTTATTAACGTAGTATAAATTAGATCTAACAAAGAAAACGCAGTTTAACATTTTTTATGAAGCTATATAACACACACAAAAAAAGAATAATTCTAGTTAGGCATGGTGGTGTACAGCTATAATCCCAGTACTCGGAAGGCTGAGGCAGGAAGATCACAGATTTGAGACCAACCTAGGCCATATAGGGAGACCCTGTCTCAAAACCAAACTAACAAAACCAAAAAAGAGTAACTCCTTTACTATTTGACTGGGCAAATGAAAACATCCATTTTTTTTTTTAATGAAAATGGGAAGTTTACAAGGTAAAATAAATATTTGGTTTTTATTTACATATGCTTGAATTGGCCTGAAATTGGACACTTGGTAAATAAAAACACAGTCACAAGATCTCACAAATCTAAAGGTAACAGATGTCTGTACTGTGGTGTCATCCATTTTATAGACATTAGTTTTATTCCAAATGATGGTTGACATTAAAATATTAAATTATACATCTGATAGAATCTCAAACATATTATTGGAGAGCTTATATTAGTAAAAAAGGAAGATAGCTAAGAATTCATGAGAATTCATTGTTATTTTATAAATCAGTTCATTCACTCAGTGTTCATTAGGTGTATTGTATGTGCCAGGCACTGTGGTAAAGTAGATAATTATTATTTCTTAGTTTCACTCTTAAACCAAACCTCAAATTGTGAAGTTCACTAATTCAATTAATTTTCAAAATAAAAATGAATTTGGAACAAAGTCTCCTGATTTCAATTTAACATCCTTCTAAAATGTCATGTAGCTTATAATAGTTTATTTACAGTTTCAGAGTTTATAAATTAGTTTAATCGTAAGATCTACTCAATAAGATGTATATGACAGAATCTGAGATTCTCAAGTTATTGTGGTTATTGTCTGGAGACTAAGTCCACGCTCACTAACATCCAGACAAGAACTATTTGTAATATTCCAGAGACTAACGAGGCAGATAATTTAATCTGCCATGATCAAAGCGATGTGACTTTCTCTTACAGGCTTGGATGCTTGCTTCTATCTCATGAAGATTGCTGCCTTGTTTTTTAATCTGGAGAATGGGGCAGGGAATAGGTGTAGGTCATACAATACAGACAAATACATATAATAAAGACAGTCCACACGCCAGGTAGGAAATCCAGCACTTGGACTAGGGTGCCAAGACAGGACACTAAAAAATTCGCTATTTAAATTCAGAATGGAGAAAGAAAAAACTTAAAAGGACAAGGGATTGATAAGTCCACATCTTAACATTATGGTAGAGTCAAACCTTCTAGGGTTTCTACAGCATGGCCCTTGGTAGTTTTCATCTTGTTTTCAACTAAGTAGAAATCAAGGGGGCTGGGGATTTAGCTCAATGGTTGGAGTGCTTGCCTAGCGAGTGCAAGGCCCTGAGTTCAATTCCCAGCACTAAAAAAAAAAAAAAAAAAAAATCAAAGTCCAGTGTCGTACAACCACACACTTTATATTCATACAAATATGAAACAAGCTGTCTTTTTGTCTTTCAGAGATGGCCCTCTGTCTCCCTCTGTGTCCTCTTGTCTTGTGGACTATTTCCTCGTCTGAGGCACAATTCCTGGTGACTTGGATATGGGGAAAGGCACACAACTGCCTTGCGCGTGCCGTGACAGTTTCTTATCATCTTACTCTTTCTGGGGGAATCTCAACTTGGCATGAGCCAGCAAGCTCACTTTTTAGATCTAGGATGTTTTGTACAAAATGGCTCCAAATCATCATGTATAGCATATTTGGATCAAGATACTTAGATCTCCCCAGAAGGATATGAGCTAAATATCAGAATCTCTATCTTCAGAAAATTATGTATAGCTTCATAGATAACACAAAAATGACACCTATTAATGGGGTACCATATAATGTTTGAAACAATATATGCTTCCCATAAATATCTTCATCCTTAATGCCAGGATGTTTTCTTTTATGGACGTTCAGGAAGGGCTTTGTGGGCCCACCAACAATGTGAGTATTTTCAAAGTTGATATGTTGTGAGTAAATTTAAAAAAAAATTTTTTTAAATGAATCTCTAGGAATTATAACATCCTCCTCAAAGGTAAAACCATTATGTTGTTCTCCACATGTTTTAAAGTTATTTTAATACTTTTACATTATGATCAAGTAAGTTGATCAGTGATTTCGGAGGGCCCTCCCAAACTGGTCCAGACCACTTTATTCGTTAAAACGACTATTCCGAAACTCAAGTGATTTTATTTACTTCCAGAAACCTGCATAGAGCAGAGTCAGGTTATTATGCAGCACGGATCAGTGAGGAGTGAGGAAGACGCCCCGAGGTGTGCACTGGGCGTGCGCACCTACCACAGGGCCAGACACCCACCTGAGGCCAGAGCCAGGGCTCCCATCCAGCCAGCCAGTGTTCGCCTGCGGCTGAGCTGCCGGTTGATTCAGCCGGTTCTCGCGGAATCCACACACTAAGTACATTTCCCCCAAGCAACTGATTTCATGTTTTTCCTCTGTTCCTGCGGAGTAAGCGCCTCACAGCATCTTTCTCTCCACTGGCCCCCTGTGAGCGGAGCCTCTCACGGGCCAGAAGGGGAAACTCCAGGACTTTCTCTGCAGTGTGTCAGGAGGGCACTCGCAGCCCCAGCTACAAGATAAATGGTGGTGTGGAAACAAGGCTGCTTAGCCAACAGTGCCTGAGTGCCCCAGTCAGTGTCTTTTCTGTAATTATTGCATTTAATACAGCTAGTTACTTGCACAAAAGGGCTTCTGGATACAGCAATTTCCACCGGGGGCTGTTTAGGAATGTACAGGCCCATCATTTAGCCCTGGTACTGTGGGGTTGTCAGAATTGATCATAGCTCTTAACGGGACACCTCTAGGGTTTTTTAATGGGGTGCCTCAGAGTGACATTTCACATTGTTTAAGTAGGAGTGATCTGTTAGTTTATATTTTATCTAAAACTGCAGATCAGATGACCTCCCTCAGGGCCTAAATACATGAATCCTTTTCGGATGTTATAATTAATAGTGGAGCCGGGAGAGAAATTCATAACAAGGGGCCGAAGAGCTGGGCAGAGCAACTTGTCAAAAAGAAGGAAATTCCACTACAGATTAGCTTATTTTTAAGCACGTCAAGCTCTACATACAAACATGATCTATTGCTTCCTCGTAATGTCTGTTTGGGCCCACATGCTCCGGGCGGTGTCAGACACTGCTGTAAATTTTGTCTGAGTCAGGGCAATTCTGATTGATCTCTGAGTGTAAAATCGATAAGAAGACACTGTCATTTTCTTAAAGGATGAGCTAGAAAAGGAAAATAAATTAAGACTCTACTGAATGTCTATCTCCAGTGCTTATTAATTCAGTGTGGTCTGTACTTTGTTAATGTTATGGCCGCAGCTTTAATCTTCCAGGTGCTCTCCCTGTGGCTACTTGCCAGCGTCCTTTCTTGTGTTATGTATATTTCATCTGACTGAAAGAGGGGGATAAACAGCCGCCCTCTTTCTCCCTTAGTTCCTGATTAATACACTTTATTATTTTGGAGGAATACGTCACCATGGATACTGAGGAACTTTAAAATGGACGGAGTCTCTGCCTCTCTCTCTCTCTCTCTCTCTCTCCTTCCACTACCCCCCTCAGTTCTTCATCAAGAGACATATTCATCTTGAATAGTTTGGCCAAAAAATAATTCCAAGCCTTATGCCTTACATAAGAAGCTCTGTGAAAATTAATTTTCTCTCTTCCTTTCTCCCTCTCTTGTTCCATCTGCACCCCTTTCTCTTTCTTCTTCTTCCTTAGGAGATGTATTTATTTGTCCTGAATAGATCTGGCAAATTATAAGTCCAAGCATTTTGCTTTATATAATAAATCTATGAAGATTAATTTTCCTTCTCTCCCCTCTTCTCTCTCATCCTCTCTGCCCTTCTTCCCTTCTCCCTCTTTTTTGCCCTGCTTGCTCCCTCTTCTCTCTCTTTTTCCTCAAGATATGTATTCATTTGCCTTTTTATTTTTAAAGCAATGACAAAGTTTATTCAAAAAGGCAAAATGGAGATTGGGAGAAACTGACTCTGCAGAGCAAGTTTGGGTCAAACAAAGAAAAAATAAAAAAAAGAAAAAGAAAATAACAGTACGTACCGCATCTGAGAGACGTGGTACGGGCTATACTGAAAAGATATGATAGCCTCATTTGTCTTGAATAGTTGGGCAAATCATAATTTTCAGCATTTCGCCTTAGATAATAAATTCCATGGAGATTCATTTTCTTCTCCCTCCCTTGCTCCCCTTCTTTCCCTCTCCTTGTCTCCCTTTTCCTTGCCTTCTGACTTTCTTTTCCTCTTTCCCTTTCTCTCTGTCTCTACCTGCCCCCAACCACCACCGTCCTCTGTACCCCTATCTCCACTTGTGTTTCTCATCTAAGACACCTTGCCGGACATTTTAAAGGTTGTGTTTGTAGATATCCTCAGCTTCAGAACACCATCTACATCAAGAGTTTTCCCAATATGTTTCCAGAACAATAAATAGCTCTGTAAGTATCTGAAGGAATAACACACACCACGCAGTCTAAGAGTTGGAGGTTCTGTGGTTGTTTGTTACATTTACCGTTATGCACTCAAAAACATGTGCTTGATTTTCAGATTTTGCTTTTGCTTCTCAGGAGAAGAAGAGGAGGAAAAAAATAAGTCAAATGCCACCTCTCCATTGATATTCTGCGTTAAATATCAACATTGTAATATTCTGTTTCTGTGGCAGAAAATGAACATCGAGTTCTGTTTGTGGCTGTCTTCGGCTCCTAGGAACAGAAGTGGTGATTCAGACGTTCCTCGGAGGGCGCTCGCTTCTGACATATCCTGAGCACCTTGCTCGTGAGTCACACACTGCGGTCGCATCTTCAGTAATTGCTCACAGAAACCCATAAATAAAGGTCTCGTTCTAGAGCCTTTTTATTTGCTTGTGAAAATGTATATAGATGTCATAAAATTTATTCTGTTTTTCAAAAATGCACAGTTCAAAAAGAAAAGGGGGAGTAAAAGATACAGATCTGTTTGTTTCAAACAGCATTAAATTCATATTCATGAAGGGTGTTTGGTTTCTCTAACAAAGCATGGTACATGCCAATTAATTATTTCTCAGGAAAAGGTCATTTAGGGGACTCTGCGTCTCCATCTTCCCAACTAGGCACACTGAATGAATAGATTTACAAATGTAATCTAGAAGTGGCACATATTTGGCCTTAGAATTATTAGTCTTATTCTTCTATTTTAAGCATTAATCTTTGTTTACTATGGAGACCATGATACTATTAAATAACATTTTGAAATTTACAAATAATACGTAATTATTCTAGGATGAAATTTGATCTGGAAGGTATACTAAGGTTAATGTATTGACTATTTATGCCTTCCTCCCGCCATCAGTATGGCTGCCTTGAGAGGATGGATCTAGCCTGGAAGTGATCACTTTTTCAAAAAAATTTCCTTTTGTTTTTCAGATGTGATAATCTAAGATATCTTCCTTGAAGGATATCTAAAAGTCAGGTCTGAATAAGCAGTTTGATGAGGCAATTGTTTTGTTTTTTTCCATTTTCGCAGTACTTGGGATTGAACACAGGACCTTCACACTGAGCCACATTCCTAGTCTTTTTTATTTTTTATTTTGAGACTGGACATTGTTAAGTCACTGAAGTGCCCAGGCTGGGCTCGGCCTCCCAGAGTGCTGGGATTACCGGCGTGCGGCAGCACACCTGGGGCTGAATGTTTATTTTATATCCATAGGGAGGCCTGTAGTTTGGAGGGGGCTGCTGCTCCTCATGTATTCATGTGCTCATACCTCCTGGGTCTTGGGTCTGTCTTATGTGCTAAGAAACAAATAGAATGAATGTGAAATTCTTTACGCCTACTTCTGCACCTGTGCTTCAGAGAGGATGCCTACCTCACAGGGCTTCTGGGTTGTACATGAAAAAAAGTGTATAGAAGAAGACTAGAATACAGCAAGCTTTTAATAATTGTAGTGTCTCCTCTCATCATTTACTGGTTGAGTGACCTTGGGTAAACTATTTAGGAATCTCGGTTTTCTCATCAATGAAAATAAAGTAATTATTCTTATTGTGCAGAATTGCTGTGAAGGTGAATGATAGTTTTTGTGGCAATGGCAACACGTGGTACGTATCATCCACTCAAATCACATTATTTATTATCGTTCCTATTTTTTGATTGGGTCATCTAGGTGGAGACATTCAAGAAGACATTGAAAATACAATTGTCACCATTCACAAAATTTAAAATTTTAATTACACCAAGCAAATATTTGGAATAATTTACATTCACAAGCAATTATGAGTGGATAAGAGATGACTTAAGAATAGGCTAAGGTATCTCCTGTGAAGCTATTTCCACATCAGATATTTCTGCCTTTACAGCTTCTCCATTCACTCGATTTTGATGAATGGATACCCTTGTTAGGAATTTAGGCTTTCTAGAATTTCAACATTTGTACTCTGCAGACAGAGCTACCTGTGAGGTAAATAGTGGTCCCTTTACGTTCTCAGACAACAGAGGATTCACATTTGTCAGAAAACCCCAGTGAGAAGAGAAGTGTGAAGATCCATTAGTTCAGACCCAGATTACGTTTTCTGAACGCCAGTTCATAGACTTATGAAAGAATTGTTTTGTTAATATGTACCTAAAATTTAGATGCGTATTCACTCTGACTCAACAACAATTCTTTTAGGAATTTAATCACAGAAGATAATCCAAACAGTTGCATGGATGGAGAAACATAACTATTCCAGTCAGCCTTGCTTATGGAAAAAAAATTTAGTTGCCTTTCATAAGCAATTACAAATAAATTATGATCTGTGAGTGTTATTGAATCTTATACATATTTTTAAAATGTTCACCCTGTGCTATACATGTTGATATCTGAGACATATTGTCAAGATTATGCAGAAGGATGATCACTGAAATGGAAATAATAGTTATCACTTAGAGATGAAATTTGGGTTGACAAGCTCTGTGATTCTCTGCATTGTTTGAATTTTCCTAATGATTGTACATAGTTTTTGTAAGTAGAAAAACTAATTCTGCTATTTTTGGAGAAAAAAAAAAAACCTATACCACCGTGTTGTTGAATGGGTGGTTTAATGGATGTCAATGGAAATGTTGCAGAGATTTGTCTTTGGGCTAAATGGAAGGACATCGCAACCCCAGGTGCTAGCCTGCATGTTAGCTTGCTTTCCAGGTCTTTTTGGGAAACCTCAACATTCTCCAGCAAATCTGGGCTATGTAAGTCTCTTCAGGGCCACAGATACAAGGTCATATGCCGCACCCACATGGCCAAGCTGCATAGGGCAGAGAGTGATGAGGAGATGAAAGAAGAGATTCACAGACTAGCTGGGACCGGGTGGAGCCATCAGCCTGGTGAGCAGAATGGCCACCTCTGCAAAGCACAATCTTTAGTTACAGGCCTCAGCACGATCTTCACTTATAAGCTTCAGCAGGGCATAATATAAAAGGAACATGCTGAGTCATTTGAAACAAAGGTAAACAACTCAGAAGGCCTCATCAGCTTGTGGTATTATCAAGAACTAGCAATACAGGGGAATGGGTACAGAATAAGTTTTTGACCTGGGGTCCTGCCAGCCAGGCCTGTTAGTCTGCAAACCCAGTAAAAACAAGTTTTCTTGCTTTAGGACCCTGTCCGCTAAGGCTACAAGCAAGGAGCCAAGGATCGTTTCCTTAAAGTGCACCCTATCTAACCAGAAGGTGATCTGGGGAAATGAGGGTGCGTGCGGTGTAATGCCAAAGTCTTTCTATGATGGCCCACCAGTAGGCACAAAGTTGTTGTCGGCTCCCAACAGTTGTACAGTGGAGCTCTAGAGCCTTTTCATCTACCTTGACTGAAACCCTATGCCCATTGATTAGTCACCCCCCATTTTCCCCTCGCCCCGGCCTCTGATGACCACCATTCATTTTTTTGATTCTGTGTACTATTTCAGATAGCCCATCTTAGTGGAATCATGCTGTATTTGTCTTTCTTTGGCTGTCTTGCTTTACATAGCACAATATTCTCAGATGTACACATGTTGCCACACGTTAGAGAATTTCCTTCTTCTAAAAGGCTGAATAGTATTCCACTACATTTACAAAATTTCCTTTATCAAGTCATCTGTAGACCGACAATAGGGTTGCTTCTAGCTTTTGACTATTGTGAATTGTGCTGCAATGAGTATGGGATTGTAGATATGTTTTCATGATCTGAATTTAAATTCTTTTGGATAAATATCCAGAAGTAAGATTACTGGACCATTTAATATTTAAAAATTTTTTGAGTAAATTCTATACTGTTTTCCATAGTGGCTGCAAATTTTAAGTCCCTACCAACAGTGTACACAAGTTTTGAGATAGGGTCTCATTACATAGTCCAGGCTGGACTGAAACTCACTGTGTAGCCCAGATTGGCCTCAAACTCATGATCCTCCTGCCTCAGCCTCCCTAGTGCTGGGATTACTCGTGTGTGCCATCATACCCACCACTACCCTGGAATTTAGATAGTAAATAAACACGATATGTGTTCTCAATGTAGAGTTTACCAGACGGACAAGGAGAAAAGATAGTTGTGCCTTTATGATTGTTTTGTTTTGTGCCAAATCAAAGAAGCAAAGGAGAGTTCAATGTGTCAAGAGACTGTAAAGTCTTTGACGTGTCTAAGGCAGTGATTCTTAAATGCTTCTTCATGTCACTATAGAATTGTGGGTAGCATTCTTTAAGGGATGAAAAAGTGTAAGGCAACACTCCACAAATCAGCCATAATCATAATCCACTAGGTACTATTGTGCAAGACTGCTTCCCAGTGTTTATAAGAGCATCCCAGTTACCACACTGCACCGGTGGTCACTCTTTAGCAGTGTGATTGTCCCTGAGCGGAATGGTTTATTCCGTTCATATATACCCATGAGGCAGAACTGCCACATATTTCTGTAAATCTCATCTTAGAATAAGCTTATTCATTCTCTTACTGGACACCCCCCATCCTCTTAGCTGAGCAATTCCACTGACAGTTCACGGAAGTACACAATGCACATTTGATTGTAACGATGATAGAATTTGCACATTTGTCAAAACTTGGTGGCACGCCTTGCAGATGGTTGGCAGGATTCCTGGTGGGAAAGAGTGGGCTTGAGAAAAGGGATTATATGCAGGAATAAAGTACAGGTGGTGAGAAAGGCTGCAATAATAACAATGACATCTATCATTTATTAGAGGCCAATATGATACACTTTATTCATATTATTTCTCCTCCTCACAACTACATGAAAAGTAGTTATTAATCTCTCTTGTGTCTTAGAAAAATGAGGCTGCTGAGGTTAGGTAGCTTGTATACACCTATTCGAGTAATAAGAGACAGAGCAAGATTCAAATTCTAGTTTACTTAATTCCAGAACCAGGAGTATGACTTGAGGTTAGCTGGAGCCATATGCTATCACATTGAGCTATTTAAATATCAGCATTCTCCACAGGGCGTCATATGGAACACTAATCCTTCAGGGCAGGAAAGTTGGCTTTGTAAATTAAACACCCTGCTGCCCAGATAAATGAGTGAAATATGGGATTTCCCTGCCAGCCCCTCTCCAGGTGCCCATCTCTTGAGCAACGGTGACTGTGTATGAGGTCACCCTTTGGGGTTGGGATGTATTCTGGGACATGGAATAAGCTTCCTGGTTTGTGATGCTAAAGTCATCTATTGAGAACTTGAACTTAATCTGACTAGCTATGTGATTCTAGTGCCAGCAAATCACAGCATTACATTTTATTTGAAGATGTGTAGCAAATCTCAGGAAGTATGCTTTGTTATGCTTTTCTTTTTTAAAAATCTCATTTGTTAAGCCAAATTATTTTAGGATGTTTGAAAATAAGTCTAGGGGCCGAGGATTTAACTCAGTGGTTAGAGTGTTTGCCTCGCAAGCATGAGGCCCTGAGTTCGATTCCCAGTACAAAAAAAAAAAAAAAAAGAAAAAGAAAATAAGTCTAAAGAATTTTAACTATATATTTAAATGTATAATTAAATATATGTGTTTGTATACATACATAAAAATAAGATCCCAATTTTATTTTTAAGATATATCAGAATGTATTTAAACTTATGAAAAAAAGGTTGGAAGAAAATGTACCAAAGAAAGAGCATCGATTATACTTCTAGTGGCAGAATTATAAATTATTTTAATTTCTTCTTTATACTTGTCCACATTTTCTAACTTTTTAACTAAACTATGTTTTTTTATAAAGTGAAAAATATATATTTTCTGTGCATATTACCACTGTCTGATTTAAACATTTTTTATATTGTTTTTGTCTTTCAGTCTACTTGGGCATGTATCCTTTTTGCATATTATATTCATGAACTAAAATCCTTATCTAATTTTCACAACTAAATCAGCTTCTGGTACATCCCCGTACCCCCATACTGTGGATTAAACAAAAGACCTTCACACTGAGCTACATCCCCAGCCCTTTTTATTTGTTATCATGAGATAGGATCTTACTAAGTTTCTAAGTTGCCCAGGCTGGTCTCAACCTTGCGATCTTCTTGCCTCAGCCTCCCAGGATGCTGGAACTGCAGGATATGTCACTACAGCTTGCTACAAATCAGCTTCTCAGTGCTGAGAATTTGCATTAAGAGTAACTGAATGAATGATCCTGCTCATAGCAGAAATTCTTTGAAGTAACTCTATGTTTGTTTCTTGTTTTGTATACATGATTTGGGTGAGCAGAAATAAAACGCATGTTAGTTCATACAAGAGATAGAAGGGGAAAATGTACAAAGAGAAGCGTGAGAAAAGAAGCTAGGAGAAGGCTAAAACAGACAAGAGACTAGAGAAGATACCACAAATGCTACCCATCCTAGAGCATGCTACAGAAATCCCAGATTACTGGATGCCAATGACAGCATATTTTTGATAGAAATTAAAGCTATCCTTTCTCTTCCACGTTATTTATTTTTTCTTTGTTGCTAGCGTCCTTGATCTCTTTTACATAAAATTTTAGTCTCTCTTACTGTTAATACGAACAGAAGTTTACTGATTCAGGCAACCTTGATCCTATAACATATTAATAATAACTTTGAATTACTATATTATTTTCCAAAAAAATACATCCTCAGAACACTTTTGTTGAC
This sequence comes from Hystrix cristata, assembly GCA_004026905.1. Lineage (NCBI taxonomy): Eukaryota > Metazoa > Chordata > Mammalia > Rodentia > Hystricidae > Hystrix > Hystrix cristata. Next base: position 38,286 of record PVJO010002668.1, read on the forward strand.
TTTAGCCGTATGAGCTTCACAAATATTAAAAGGAAGTAAAATGAAGTAGTCATATTTCTCGAATCATGGTGAACTCATTAGTTTTTTGCATGTAGATTTGTTCAACCTGCATTTATGTTGTTAGTGGGAGCCAGTCTTGAGTCCATGTGAATTTGAAACTTGACCCACGGCCTTCTAAAATTACCTAGGCCTGCACGGTTTTCACTTGAAATGATAAAGTTGTCTTGCTTCCCATCAATCCACCAAGACCTCCAGCAACATTATTATTTTATTTGCATGTGTAAATGCTTCCTCAGTTTTTATTTATGAAAAGGGTAAATTCTTTCAATTGTTGAATGGTAGTTTTTCCTTTAATTAGTTATTTTTAAAAGGAAAATTTAAATAGTCATATTTGTAGCATATTTCCTCTTAGGAATCTTTGGGGCCAAACGACCATACCTCTATCTAGAGACAAGTTACATTTGGTCCTTGTCAATAAATAGTTCTTCCACATAAAGGAGAGAAACAGCCACAGGCTTTAATGTTGTTTGGATTCTATAAAAGGGCAGAAGTACGATCATCTAGAATTATTTCATGAGGTTAAACAGTTTAGCTCAGCAAACATACACTGAGGACTTAGCAATGTGTCTGTCATTCTGCTGGTGCTAGAAATTCCAGGAAACAAATGGCCAAGTTTCTCAGGAGCTGAGACTTGTGAAAAAGACAGGCAGACAGGTGACCAGAGCTCCTTTGGACTATAACACAGAAGGCGGGAAGAAACTGTGTTATCTCAGGTGCTTCTCTGGTGGTTACCAAGCATAAAAACCATGCAGCTTAGTTTCCTTCCATCTCGCTGAATTTTTCATGGTATGTTTATTCTGAGACTTGAAGTGAATTCGAAATGTCTTGAAAATATCTTTCAACCTTTCTTTAAAGCAAATTCGTTTTCTGAAAGGCAGTTGGTATGAAAAGGAAAAATATAAACCCCATAAAGGCAGCGCTACCCCAGCTTGACATCCCTCCTTTTCCCTACACCTCCCTTGGTACAGCACTGGAACTCGGTGGGAGGCAGTGTGGACTTCATTGCCCTGGAAATCACAAAGTATTTATGCATCTTTACTGTTCTGCTATGCACCACTTCATATTGATTCTCATTTTTAAAATTCTGTATTTTGTATAAATCTTTAAATAATCATAGTCTTGCTTATTACTTTTAGTTTGTTTTTTACTACATTTTACTTTTTAAAACTATTTTTATCTTTTCTTCTCCACCTTAAATTAGCTTATATTTGCTAATAATAATTACATTCATCATGAGAAATTGGTTCTTTTTTTTTTTTTTTAGCAGTGACAAAGTTTGTTTAAAAGACAAAATGGAGATTGGGAGAAACCAGCTCTTCAGAGTGAGTTCAGGCCAAACAGTGAAAAAATGAAAGAAGAAAATAAAAAGAAAAAGAAAGTAAAAATATGTACCATGCATGAGAGACGTGGTACTGGCTATCATGAAAAGATATGATAGAATGGGCTCCTCATGGCTTCCTTTATCTTATAGTGTCCAAATCTTGAAGAAATCCACGAGAATTTCTACATCCGGGTCCTGAGAGGTGGTATTGAGATCTTGGGCCTCAAGCTGATGTCAAGTCCAGGCCATTCTCAGGAGAAGTTGCATCTGTTTGGGATTTTGTAATTAACAGGTCAAGCCTACTTTCCCAGCCAGCTTTTGCCACACCTTTCTCCTACCTCATTTCACCCAGAGAGACACAAATCCCTGTAATTCTTTATGGGATATTGAGGGAATAGATGTCTCTGTCTTCCATAGCTTCTTCAGGCCGGAAGGGGCTGCAGACCCTACCTACTGGGGATTATGTGTCCTCTAATGTACCTTGGAGTGCTGTGGCTCCCTGGCTGGGTTGAAGAAATAAAAACCTGTCAGGAGACAATGAGAAAAAAGTTAATGACCATTGACCTTCATTATTAGCCCAAATATTATATTAATAAGGAGATCTCAGATATCAGAGAAGACTCACGGAACCGAAGAACATTTGGTATGTGGCCCAAGGTGCTCCTACTCTGGGAGGCGTATTCACACGAAGCTCTCTCTTTTAACCACATCGATTACTTATCAGCCAGCTGGTTTCAGAATGTCCTTCTTTAGATTTCTCAATCTTGGCACTATTTCTAGACTTCGGGTTGAATATTCTTTGTTGTGAGCAGCTGTCCAGTGCATTGTAGGATGTTCAGAATACCACTGACCTCAATCCACAAGATATCAGTAGCCTACATCACGCTCCCCCCGTGTGAAAACCAGAAATGTGTCCAGGCCCTGCCAACTGTCTCACCGCTGACTGAGAAGCTCTGGTCTGTATTTTCCTCTTTCTCGCTAGTTGCTGAGGTCTAATCAGCATTTCTTCAAGTTCATATTTAGTAGCCATATTCAGTAGTCTGTGCAGTATTTCCTCTAGCCCACCCTCCTCATCTCTAGACTACTCTTCAACTCTCATATAATTTGATGACTTTTTGTATCATCCTAAGATTTTGTAGTTAGCCACCACACCTGACCATTATTACTGAGCATGACACAGAGATCTGTGGTACAAATTGCTAAATGCTGGCATACAGAGTCTCTCAGTCATATAGGAAACAACTAGACACTGTTCTCAGTCCTTCGACCATAGTGATCCATCGTTTTTCACCTGGCCCTCCAGATGACATAGTAGCTTTCAAAATCCAATTTCTTATGTCATCTGACAACTCACAGTTGTGTGCATGTTTGTGTATGTGTGTGTTATGTATTGACAAAACAACGTAAGATGACATAAGCGATTAATTCTCCTTTGGAGACCAAGAGTTACTGCCCGGCTTTAAAAAGTTGCTTAGTTTGTGGTTGTTGAGTTTAGAATAACTTTGGTTTAATGACATTGCACCAATTACATCTAGCACATTTAGATTCTGCTCATCTAGAGGACAGCACAGACCCAGCAGTAGTGCTAAGTTTATGGAAGTTAGCAGATCAGAGTGTCCTGGAAACCACACCTGGCCATGCGGGATCTGAGTGCAAAAGGATTGAAGGCTGACTTGGCAGAGGAGCCCCCAAATCATGGTGGGGAAGGCAGTGAAAGCTTGCAGTAGGAGAGGCAGAACTGCAGAGGACCCCCAAGAGACAAGCTGAGGGCACAAGCAGAGTTGGTCACATGGTCAGAGGCCAGAAAGAATGGGCACGGGAAAGGAAGGGCAGCAAAGACGGGCTTTGCTCTAGTCAGAAGACAGTGCACAGATTCCCACTGCCGCACGTGCTGACTGAGTGGTGCACAGCGGGACCAGGGGCTGAAAGGTGCACAGTAGGACAAGACCATCCTTTAAAACCCGGAGTAGGAATTCACGCACTCTGCCTAAAATCCCCAATCTAGCCACACAATTACGAGTATTTCTAGTATTTGTATCTAGGACTCTAAGAAAAGCAAAGATAGACTCAAAGTAGACTTAATCATATATATTTCCTACACTTTAGGCCCTGTGGCTTTGATATAATGGGATAAGGTGGCTTCAACTCTAATCCACCTGAATTATGAAAAGTGAGAAGTTCCCACTTTTTGAGAGCATCCTACCTTTTTGAAAAGATAAACAAAAATTAGTCAAAGTTATTGGCAAACATGGTATGAGATAACATGAGTCATACTATGCACTGTGTAGTAATTTGAAAATAATTTGCTAATTCAGAAATATATTAGTTTAAATGATTGGTAAATGCATTTAACCTAGGAGAAACTCAAGGAAGACCGTCGGTGAATTATACCAATAGTGATTACTAATGTTATTGGCACATGAGAGCTCACATAGGTTATTGTATCTACTTTAATGTCTTTACTGTCTGCTAACCATGCACATGGCAAATAGCAAAAATGGATTGAGTTAACTAGAAAAATGTATTCAGATGAAATGGTTAGCATAGTTCTTAGAATAAGTAGAGACTCCAGAGTACTTTTTGGGGGAAATTAGGCAGGAAATGTCTCAAGTTATTCAGTGTGATTAAGCTGGAGCCAGAGAAAAAAATTCGGAACTCTCGTCACTAAATGTGTTGCCTTTTGCTTAACGTTGGACTTAGAAAAGCAAGCTTTGCCTGACTATAATTGCCTGACTATAATTTCTTTGCAATATTGACAAATGCTATGGTTATAAAATGGGACATATAGTATGATCATGATTTTGATATTAGATGATCGTCGTGCCTTAACAATAGTGACACCTTGCTCTAATCGATTGACTTACCATCCCTGAGTTTACTCGTCTGTGTGGTAAGTTCACTACCACCTGCCTTGTAAGATACTCTCAGGGCTAAATGAAAGCATGTTAATGCTGTGTCTAACACAGGGCTGGTAGACCTGTCTGTGTTCCAGAGAAGGAATTGCAAGTATTTTACTTTAAGAGAATCTAAATATTTTTGACTGTAGTTTAGTCCATTCCTAAAGAAGTTTCTTGCAGAAAGATGTCTAAATAATATATTCAGACTTGAGAATTAAGTTCATATCTTTAGCTTTTCCAATTATGCATTTTTAATTACTTCATCCTTAAAAATATATTTAAAGTTTTTTTTATTCTATTTTCCATGAGCTTTCTTGTTGCTTGGCAGAGAACATTATTTTACACTATCCCTTTAAAGGATCCAAATGAGAGTAGTTATGGCTTCTGAAAGTCTTGGGTATTTTTAATCTTCTAAGTCTTCAACCAATTGTCATTTCATTAAGGTGCCTGCTGAGATGTTCTTTCACATACCATCATTAAGATGAATTGTAGCTCTGCTCCATAATACACATATTACAAGCTCAGTGTACACGTGCTGAAATTATAACCACAGACGGGGCTGCGTTCCCTGAGAGGAGGGCAGAATCACGGTTGCTGTTTCTGGCAGCTTTTCTGTCAGTTTCAAGTTAGAATCCACCTTCCCAATGATGAGAACAAAGAGTCAAAACAAGAATTAGAAAGTTAGCTCCTTGGCAAAAGCCAACTGCTAAAGCAAACATCAAAGAGGACTTAAAATTTAATTGTGCTAAAATAGCAAATACCATTTTGACCATTTGTACAATTCAGTGGCATTACATACATTCCCAAGGTTGTGTAATCATTACCACCCATTTTTATCCAAAACTTTTTTTTTTCTTCATCCCCAATATAAACTGACTAATGTCTTCATTAGTCAGTGACTTCTCATTCTCCCCACTCTTGTCGCTGGGTAACTTCTGTTCCCTTCAGTCTCCTATGAATTTGTCTCTTCCAGGTAACCTATCTATGTGGAATTCTACATGTGTTGTTCTGTTTCTGGCTTATTTTGTAAGCTGGATGTTTTCAAGCTCCATTCATGTTGTTCCAAATGTCCAATTTCATTCATTTTTATAACTGAATACTATTTCACATTTTGCTTAATCCATTCATGTTGATGGACACTTGGATTGCTTCCATCTTTTGACCATTGTGGATAATGTTGCTTTGAACATTGGTGTATAGACATCGGTTTGAGTCTTTTGGATGTATATGTAGAAGTGGTATTGCTTGATCATGTGGTAATTCTTTGTTTAATGTTTTCAGATGCCACCTCATTCTTCTTCCCATTGGCTACACATTTCACATTCTTACCAGCAATGTACAAGTGTTCCAATTAATGCACACCCTTGGCGATACTTGTTATTTTCTCTTTATTATTATTGATAATAAAGATAGTGGGAGTGTCTCCTTGTGCTTTTGATTCACATTTTCCTAATAACTAATAACACCGAGCATCTTTCCATGTGCTTATTAGCCATTTGCATCTCTTCTTTGGAGAAATGTCTATTTAAGTCCTCTGTTCATTTTTTAATTAATTTTTGTTGTTGTTGGCGTGCAGGAGTTCTTTATATATTCTGGATATTACTCTCTTGTCAGGTATATTATTTGGAAATATGTTCTCCCTTCTGTAGACTGTCTTTTTGCTATCTTGCTAGTGTCCTTTGTAGTTCAAATGTTCTTAGTTTTGATGAAATCCAATTTATCTAATTTTTTATTTCCTGTGCCTTTGATCATATCAAAGGTTACTTTTAAAGTTTCAAATAGAACTTGAACATTTACTTGCAATAACTACTGTTACAACTTGACTCGGTCTTCTGTTATCCTTTGCCATCAAATGTTATCTTGGTTTACAGGATACCACGGCTGGTGAGTAATCTCTTTCACAATCAACATGATTCTCAAAGTCACATAAAATGTGTTTGTTCTCTTGAGCCCTCCTCCAAAAGCAGTACGTCACCTCATCCCTTCTGCTCTGTGGCACAGAAGAGGACAAGCAGCAACAGGAATGCCCTGGCAATTGATGCCCAGGCACACAAGCAGGACCGGGTTGTTCTGTCACACGCGTATTCTAAGAACACTGTGCTTGGGCAACACATGCTCAACTTTACCTTTTATTCCTTCAGGTTCAGAGAGGAGCGCAGAGTCACAGCTGCTGTTTCAGGCAGCTTTGCTGTCCGAAGAGATCCACTCTCTTTATGACTTAGGAGGCAGTTAATGGAATATACAATCTGTAAGTCAGTACTGAAAATCACTCTCCTGCTGACTAAATGTTTCTAAATCTTCACCAAAATAAGACATCTCAAAATTTTGAGAGTATCTGACATTACCTGGTGCCCAGTGTTTCTTTTCTTCCTCTTCTCCTTTTTCCTTCTCTTCTCCCTTCTTCTTCCCCTTCTTACTCCTCTTCCCCTCATTCTCATTCCTCTTCCCCTTCTTTCCCTTCTCCCTCCTCTTTTTCTTCCTCCTCTTCTCCTTCTCCTTCTTCTTCCTCTTCTTTTTTTGTGTGTGTATGTGCACATGCACGTTTATGTGTGTGTGTGCACACTGGAGATTCAACTCAGGGCCTCATGCGTGCTAAGGATACACTCTACCACTGAGCTACTCCCCAGCCCTGGCTCCCAAATTTTCATTTTGTTCTGTGATATTTTTAAGCCAACAGGGTTAAAAGTGGAAAGGAATACACATAAAGGAAAACGAACAGTTAAAATTTTAATCTGAGGGGTATGTAGGAAGACCAGAAAGGCCAGTGCCAGCCTCAGAAACGGAACGAACTGTCCGATAGCTCTTCATGACCCTGGGCCCAGTCGAATGAACCATCTCCTTAAGGGTGCATGTCATGCCCTGTCTCCAGGCCGACTCTAAATATTCGTTGCCTTGGAGCTTGGGTCACAGTTTAAACCAAATCTGAGAGACCACAAAAAGCAAAATACCACGTGCGTGTTCAGTCAACACTACCGCACCCATTGTTTATGCACGACTATTGAGATTAGTAGGCATATTCCAGGCATGTCAGGACTGCTTTTAATAATTTTTCTAATAATAACAAAACAGCCCAGACAAAAGCAGTATACAGATTAAAATACCCATCTTGGCAACTGTGTGGCAGTACAATGACTTAAAGATCTGAACCTCAAGAGGAAATAAGAACAAATCACTCAGTAAAGCCATATTAGAGACATACAAAATAGGTTTTTCTGGAAAAAGTATAGTTAAGACCCCAGATACGAGCTCACCAAGAAATTAAATGAATCTATAAAATGCTAGCAAGTCACAGCTGTTTCTTATTTTTTTATGTCAAGTTAGCAATCACCTTGTGAACCTTAGCATCAAGATCTTTCCTGACTGCCTTGGATGCCTTGTGGCTGGTTCAATTTAGCCCACTAGGGGCCCTTAGGTCTTGGTCTTACTTTGAAGTAGGTTCTAGCAAATTATATGGTAAAGAACTACATGGTGAATATTTTATCCTTTGGGGTCCAAAAGGCAAAATCTAGGATGTTATGTAGTGACTTACATAAGCATTTTATATGAAATCAAAGATTTTTTTAAAAATCAAAAACAAACTACAGTATTCTTAGCCAGACTTGGCCTGCGGGCCACAATGTCCCGACCCCCGTGTCGCAGAACGGATCAATACACGAGGCTTCCTGGTGTGAAAGCCCAGCAATAGCAGGTCGTTAACAACCAGAGTGCATTTTTGCAGTTGGGCATTCTCCACTGACACAGCGTGGACAGCACTGTGCCCTCGGAGGGGCTGATCCTAAAACTCCTTTTAAAGACATGCTGAAACTACCGCATCCAATCAAGGGATGGCTAGCAGGCAGTGCTTTGTATTTTACTCCTGATGTCTAAGTTACATGGTAAGGATTATTCAGAAATAATGAAATGTTCCTGGGAGAGTGCAGGAAGTCCGGGGTTGTCCTTGCCATCCCAGCCTTGTGAGTGTATTGAGAAGGAGAACACGGCCATGTTACTGTGCTCATGCTAGTGACCACCAAGCAGCACAGAGAGGTTACAAGAATGAATGAGATAATGTCTGTGAAGTGCTTTGAGCTCTTGGGAAGAAATTTTCTTTGTAATTAGAAAGTAATGCTGCATTATTACAGTTATTATGATTATCACCATTATTAAAGGTAGAGCCAAGAGACACGGCCCTTCCAATGAGAAAAATTGTGAATAAGGCCGAGTAACTCATAAAGGAAGTGGTTCATGCACCAATTATGAGCTTCCAGTTTGTAATTATAGTGTACTGGGTGGCTTTGCAGACACCAGTTGGTTATTCATGCAGAAGAACGGCCCTGTGCATCTATAATAGTTCCCAAGATGCCCAATATATGCCAGACACAGCGGGAACAGGAGCGAGTCCTGTGTGACCCCTGGGCTTTGAAGTAAAATCCAGTAAAGTTGAAGTAATTCAATTGCTACCTAAGGATCATCTTTAAATTCACGTACGAACAGTAAAAATTTTGTCAGTGAAGAATTTAAAAGAAAGAAAACACAACTGAGCGTCTTATAGGAGCAAAATAGCAACAAAAGGAGCTACATATTTACTTCATTCTCCAATGACATTAAGTGTTGAGAGTTTTTCCTTAAGTTCCATGGATGTAAAATATAAGAGTTTGATGTAAAATTTGAGTTCGATGCTCTTTGATTCCCAAAATGTTCATATTCTTTTGTCACATCTCTGGTCCCAGAGAAGTAAAAATGAGAAGGAATGAAACTGAAGGACAAAGAGGCAGCTAAAAGCTAAAGAACGAGCTCATGGAATCCTGACTTGGACCTGTGGCCCCTCAGTAAGACAGAGAGACCGGTGACCCCCTCTGGTCCGCTGGGGCCGGGAAGGTCCAGCCAGGCAGCCAGCCTCCCTCCTTCAGGTGAGCGCTTTGAGCTCTGTCCTCAGCACTTCCAGAGGATGGAATACAAGCTGTAGCTTAAACCGGAGCAAAGGGAATCAAAGCCAGAAAGCAAAATGCATCACTAAGAACACTAGATTGTGTCTCCAGACCTGGGAAGGCTTGGTTATGCATCACTTTCAACACTCCATAAGCAGCCAGCCCTGCTTCCTGTGACTTGCTCCCTAACCCCACCCAGCAGGGAGCCTTTCAAACCCTTTTCAAGTTGTCCATTCTGAATTTGCGGTGGGGTAACTGTATTCACTTAAACAGAGTGTTTGGTGGAGGAATAGACATTTTTTTAAGCCCGTGGTTAGCAAACATTTTTACAAAAGCTACATCAGAAAAATAAAAATTAATAGATCTCCTTTTTAATTCAAAATAAATACAGTCTTATCAAGTCCTAGAAGAAAAAATTTATCTATCGTCCATAAATTATATTGCTGACCTTATTAACTAAGTGAAAGTCGATGAGAAAATTGGCCCAGCCTTTTAGACAATAAAATGTTAAAAAGCCAAACATGTTTGAGGAGGAGTCAGAAACTGCATTTTAATCTTTCAACCCTTATATTTGTAAAGTGCTGTAGAGTTCACAGATGATGTTCCCATGGCCCCTCTTATTTAATATTTGCAATACATGAGTTGCATATTATTATCATTTATATTTTCCAGCTAAAGGAACTATGGCTCAGAGAGGCAAATTGATCTACTAAGATCATTCAACCATTTAGTGATAAAGCTGGGGACAGAATTACTTCGCTCCCGTTTGGCTACTATAACAGATGCCCAAACAAGAGAGACATTTACTGGTATCTAATTCAATTGTATGCAAATAGTCTGATCATAAATAAACCCAGACTGCTATGACACTTCTACCATGTGGATGACCCAGGCTCAGCCCACCTTACTGATCATCAGCTCATGACTTGATCCCATGGTCCAACCTAATGGTTTCAGTACCCATTATCACATTTTGCTGCCAGCTCGTGGGAAGGGAAGGGAGGGAGAATGCAGAGAAGTGCTTTGGCTTCAGCCTAGGAGCATAAGTAGAAGTTGTACCCATACCTTCTGTTCTCTTATCCCAAACTCAAAAACACCTAATAGTAAGTGTATCAGTTAGAATTCATCAGAGTAACAGATTTAGTGGATGTAAAATAGGTATTTTAAATATATATGATTTACAAGGTAGGCTTACAAAGGCCGCCTACAGAGTCAGAGGTGGAAGAATGCAAAGGGGTTCATTGGAGAGCTGAACAATCCAGTCACAGGTGAGAGACCTGGAGGTCACTGCAGAGTCCCTTTGGAGTCTGTATCAGGAAGCCGAAGGGTCTATGCTGGAAGGCTGAAGAGTCTGCTGGAAGCCTGGAGATGGATGTCAAGGTGACAAGGAAGGTGAAGCTCCTCTGAAGAGGCAGAAGCAAGAATTTCTTCCTCTTTCCCTTTTTATTCCATTCAGGCTACAAGCCTATCGGTTGGTGCCCCTCACACCCAGGGCAGGTCTTCCCTCTTCAGTCAGTCCATCATTCGGTCACACCCAGAACCAAGCTAAGACAATCGGTTGGATGTTTCTTACTCGAATTGACACAACAATCAGCCACCACAGTAACTTGTACTTAGCTAAATCAAAGACTGCTGTTGACAGGAGACAAAGTATGAAATGCATATCGGCATCTTTGTCGTTTTCAGCACTTACTGTATGTCAAGAATTAGTTAAGGTGTTGGAACAGAGAAAGGAAGAAAACGTGCTTCCCTGCCCCCAACTGAAGCCAGTCTGTGCTTTCCCCTCCTCTGGAGGGAAGATGCTCTTTTATCCTCTGGTGGGCAGGATGGTTTGAACCCGGCATCTCAGGTGCATTAAGCTGAACAGCGACTCCCAAATATGTCCACTTCCCAATCTCAAGAATCCATGACTATTGACTTACATAGCAAAAGGGACTTTGCAGTTATAATTAAATTAAGGATTTTTGAGAGGCTGAGATTACCCAGCATTAACTGGGTGCACCCAATGTCATCACAACAGTCTCTTAAAGAGAGTGGCAGAAGATCAAAGTAAGTAGGAGAAGGCGTGTGACTGTGGAAGCAGAGATCGGTGTGATACGCCACAATCCAAGGAATGCTGGCAGCCAAAGGAAGCTGTAAAACTAATGAATTGATTGTCCCTTCAATACTCTTTAAGGAACCAGCACTTCCAACAGCTTGAGTTCAGGGAATAAATTTGTGTTGTTTTAAGCCACTATGTATGTGGGAGTCTGTTCCAACAGAATCAGGAAACTAACACCAAGTGAGTGATAAGCCCCCATTCTGCAACTCTCAGAAGGGCCCAGTGCCAGGACTCAAATCTGGTGTTTAATGGGCTGGGGGAGATTCTGGCACTAATACACACAAAGACCTGAGTCTATTCTTTATAAACAATGTGGAGCCTATGGGAGTCTCTTTCAAACTCTTTAATCCTTTTGCTTGAATTTAGAGGAAGAGTCTTATTGCAAAGCTGGACAGGTCACCTGTGACCTAGCAATCTCTACTTACACATTCTTGGTTTGACCATCTGTGTAAGCTCCATATTTTTTTGCATTTCAATTGTTTAGTACTAAAAAAGACAAAGTTCAATATAAAGCTGCTCTTTCCTGCTGTACCTTATTTTCAGAGGTGGGTGGTCCTGTGATTCATTTTTCAGAAATTAAAAAAGAAAACCATAAAGGAAGAGAGTGAACCAGAAAAGCGTGGCCCACTTTGGAGTACTGATCAGGGAGTACATCTGAATTTCTGTGGTCTTTGGCCACCGTCTTACAATGAACATTCCCACAGTACCCTTTCTCCCTCTTACTTGAAGACATTGAATGATGAGTCAAGCATGGCCACAGGCTTAATTGGAAGCCTCAGTGAATGAGTAGAGATGTGGCTCCAATATTTCTGATGTGAATTGCCTAAGGCCAAATGGATTCATACACTCACCTTGTGAATGGTGCACAAAAGACAGCAAGAAGTTGAGGATCAGTTTATCCTTTTGGAGAGAAGCCCAAGTCAGATGCTTCTTTTAAAGAAAACTGTCAGCTCTTCTTGAAAGAGGGGATATAAAGGATGCATCTGTTGTTAAAGCTATTTGTGAGCATAGTCAATCCACTTTGGGTTTGGATTTGGTTCAGAATGAATAATTTCTAGTGAGAAATATTAGCATTATGTTTTAGAATGAACAAAGCGCGTTTTATAGGTATTGATCTTTTATCATCATTGCACTATTCTATGAGTTTGGTATCATTATTCTGAGCTACAAACAAAGAGCTTGAGACTGGCAATGATTAGGTAGCTTGTCAACATTTTTCTCAATATGAACAGGTGCAGCTCAGACCTGAACTCATGTCTTCAACTCTGGTTCTAGGCTATTAAACTGAAACACGAGGCCTCCTCAGTAACATTCACTTGGTTACCCCAGTAAAGGTTCTCAAAATACTGCTAGAGAAGCAGTCACAAAGGGTTTCAGGGGTTATTTCAATTCTGTGTGTGGCTGTTTGGTGGAGCTCAGAAGTGTCTTTGGATAGGCTGTCTTCAGACATGTCATCAGTGTAAGCAAGACAAGAAGGTAGGGCGTGGCTAAAACTGGCTGGGGAAAGAGGCAAGATGAGATCCAGAACGCATGCATAGAATAGTTCCCAAAGCCCTGCACGTGGACTTCTCACAAGAACTCAAGCAGGTTTTCAAAAGGACGGCTTAGACCTGATGTCAGCCTGAGGAGCGGGTGATACCAAAAAGACAGACCATACTGAGTTTTCGCCACTGTGTTCTCTCTTGCATGGTGGCGGACCCTCCTGCTGTAGGGTGTACTTCTTTTCCTGCCTTTGCTTGGCCCCAACTTGCTCTACAGAGCCTATTTCTTTTCCTACCTTTCATAAACATTGCTATTGTTTGTACTTGTCTTGACCAATTCTTTGTTCAGGACAGAAAGAACCTAGAAGCCACCTGCAGAAGGAGACTCCAGCACCCCCAAACCTGGGAACATAAGTTCAGTGCTGGCTTGCATGATTTCTCTGATGGTCTCTCCTTTGAATCCAGGGCATCGACTAGCATACATAGGAGGTTACAGGGCTTTCCTGAGAACTTCTGGGGACAGCTGTCTGTGAATTTAACAGTGACCTAGAAATTAAGTAAACTTCATATTGTTACTGTAACCAGCATGTCCAAGTTTCTTGAAGCTGTTCTGTTCCTTCTTTCCTAATCTGCTCATTTATGCCTCTTCATCATTTTCGTCACAGAATGGCCTGGCCAGTAGCCTTGGCTAAATGACCCTCCCTATACCAGGCACTCTGCATGCCACTGCCATTTTATTTTTTCCTTAGAAGTTTTTATCTTTTCTATAACTTCCAGATTTGTTTTCAAGTTTCTCTTTCTCTCTCTCTCTCTCCCCCTTCTTTCTCTCTCCCCCGCCTCCTCCCTAAGCTAATCTCTTTGAAAGCAGAGCCTTCATCTCTATTAATCATTTTCTAATCCACAAAAAACTAGAATCCTGCCCATCACGAGGCCAGATTCTCAATAAATATCTGTTGAGTGAACGAATGAGACGACATTTACATGAATGTTTCCAACTGTGATGTGTCCACTGAGAGGGAATCCTGTCTTTTCTCCTGGTTATTCTTCCCAAATATTTTTGGAAATCTCCGGGTGGTCTTACATATGCTTATGAACCCATCTTCACAATCCTAACTGCCTGATAGGGAAAAGAAAACCCAAGTGCTCACCTCAAAGCTGGACTCCACATGTGGTGGTGGTGCTGAATTTGAGCAGGAAACTCACGACTCCCAGCACTATCTTCATTCTTCTGCCATATGCCAACCGAGTGCCACTTTTTCAAGTGAAAGAGCAGACACATCTTCTGTGTTATGATCAGCAAGATGTGAACCACAGCAAAGTTGATAGGGCTCCAAAGTTTTACCGATCTTCCAGTTCATATAAAAACTGTCATAGAGTGGATCAAGATGAGTTCCAAGATCTAGAATCGTCTAATCCATAGACTTTGTTGCTCAAGGTCATCAAGTTGGTATCCTGCTCGATATATTGGTGTTATGGTTTGTGTCTAGATGTCCCCCCAAAGCCTCATGTGGTAAGAGATAGCTGGATCTAGAGTGTGCGGTTACTAAATTAATCTATTGATCGGTTCAGCATGGTTCTGCTGGGATCAAGGATGTGAAACTAAATTTAAGGGTGGGAGTGCTACCCGCCCTAAGGACAGGTAGCCTACATAAAAGATACAGGAAGAAGCTAATTAGCTGCTTGTTTGCATTGCTTATTTGCATACATTCCTTGGATTCCTCACTTTACTTTGCCTCCGGTCAGCTGCCGGTCTGCCATGCTGGTCCGCCCTGCCTCTGCCATGCCGCCCGGCCTCGGACCCAATGGACTATAGACTGAAACCTCTACAAACTGTGAGCTAATAAACCTTTCTTCCCCTAACTTTGGGTGTCGAGTATTCTGTCCCAACAACGAGAGAAAAGTAACTAAAACAATTGGAAAATAATAATAATTTCCTATACAATGTAAAAACCTAACTATAACACCACAAATATTCTAATAGTGCTGTGACATAAAGACGTAACAGTTCCAAAGGTATTGGAAAAATGGCCCACATGTTTCCTAGTGTTGCATTCTGCAGGCTCTCTACTCAGTTAAGATACTCCGCTGGGTTCCTAAATGTTAACCCTTCACACAAGGTGGACTTTGAAATATCATCCTTACACCCAATCAGTGGTTTTTATATGTGGCAACCTTATCTCTTCTGTTGTGTGTTTTCGGTCTTTTTAAGAAAGAGTCTGTATCTTATTTTTTATTCTGTCACATAGTCTGCACATAAAGTAGCTGGATCATTAACTACTGGGTAGCATTTGTTGATTCACGCATTTGCACACTGAGGTTCAAAAGCTCTGGCTAGATAAGCCTGCAAGTGTGTGACCTGCTAAAGCAACAGTCACACTCATCATTGAAGGACATCACATACATGCAACATGTGGATGTGTTAAACTAACCAATTTCATTATTGGCCAGATGAGAAGGAACAAAAATGCAGCTGAAAATGTATTGCTCATCAACCCCGGCAAGGCTAAGGCCGTGAATGAACACGTTGACTGTCCTTTGCCTTCCCGTCACTTTGTGCTCAAGTCTCTTGGAATTTAATTCTCTCCCAATTTCCCATCACCACCAACCCTCATACCCATCCTCGCCATTGCTGAAAAATGTCTTCCTGGATCTGCCGAGTTGCTCAGGATTCTTTGAAATTCGTTCAGCTTATTTCTCATTTACACACACAGGTTCTGTTCTCCACATGAACCAGACTGATCTACAACTTCAGGACTGCAGAGTAGTTCCTCCCGCCACCATGTCCTGCTCATGCTTACACTGTTTAGGATTCTACTGAACAGACAAACCACAATTCATCTGTACATTTTAATCTACCCAGTCTATACCACAAAGTATTTACTGTCTTATACAAGTGTGTTAAACATGCAGTCATCACACGGGTATATAACTAGGAGCAGAATGATTGTGTTTTAGATTGTTAAGACTTGCAGAAGTGAGAAAGAAAGGAAGTTTTTTTTCTTTTTTTTAAAGTAGTTCGAAGGATTTAGACATCAGAAGGCTCAAAAACAAAAAGAAAGCTGAGCTTGGTGGCACATGCCTCTAGCCCCATTACTCTGGGAAGCTGAGACAGAAGGATTGCAAATTTGAGCCTAGTCAGCCAACTAAGTGGCTTAGTGAGACTCTGTATCAAAATAAAATTTTTTAAAGTGTTAAAAGGCTGGGGATGTAGCTCAATGTGGAGAATTTGGGTTCAATACCAAGTACTAAGAAAAAAGAAAAATGAAAACAAAAAGTTATTTGAAGGTGGGAAAAGCCCTCAACATTTCTAAGACTATTTGATTCGCTTGGAATGGTCAAACAGCAAGCTTCTCATGTGATTATCATATCTACGAAGCTCACAACTGAGTCTTAGATATTAGCAAAAAGCTTTAGTAGGGCAGGGAAGGGAAATTCAAGAAAATATTCCAGGTTTTATTTATTTTGCAGCCTAGAACTACACAAGAGTGCCCGTTCTTATTGTTGTATTTCAGAGTGCCAAGCACTGTTTTCCGTGTGTACTGTGATAAATGTGTTTGTTTGTTGTGGTTGCAGGACAAAGTGTTAGCTGTACTTTTACAGGAACATAACTATTCAGCTTCGGTGATAATGCCAAATAGTTTCTCAGAGTGAGTATGCCAATTTACACTTCCACTGGAAGTGTGCATGTTAGTTCTAATTGCTCCGTATGCTTCCTATGCTTGATACTGCCTGTATTTCTTCAAGGTTAGCCATTCTGGGTGACCACGAAGAACACAGGTGTCTCATTGGAAGTTTACAGAAACAATTCTGTTTTCTAATGGCCATTTGGTTAAGTTTTATTTGGCGCCATTCAATCTTACCTGTTTTTGTTGTTGTTGTTGTTCGGTTGTTTGCTTTGTTGTTTTACAGAAGTGCTTTCTATTCTGGGCATGAAATATTTGTTTGATATAGGCAGTGCTGATCATTTCTCCCACTCCACAGTTTGCCTTCTCCTTCCCAGAACAGTGTCTTTTGATGAACAGAAGTTCTTAATTTTAATGTAATCTAATTTATCTTTCTTTCTTTTATGGATGACGGTGCTTTGTGCCCTGTTACAAAATCTTTGCCTCTTCCAAGGTCATGACATATGCTCCTGAGTTTTCTTCTAAAAGCTTTAATTTTTTTTTTTACTTTTCACATTTAGATCTAAAATCCAACTAGAACTTAATTTTGTGGATGGTGTGAGATAAAAGGTTCAACATCTTCTTTGTTTCCAAATGGATATCCAATTGACCCAGCACCATTTATTGAAAAAAAAATAATTGTTATGCTTTCTCCACTGTACCACAGTGTCAACTTTGTCAAATATCAGGTGTCACCACGTGTTTCAGTCTGCTTCTGAATTCTACTTTGTTTCAATGGCTTACTGTCTATCTTTGTACCAATACCAGCCTACTAGTCATCATTAAGCCTGGTAGTTTATGTCCTCAAGTTATGTCCTTCAAAACTGCACTGAGAGTTTATCTAATGTCTATTTGAGTATTCATAATTCTTTAACATTTAGCACACATTTAAGAAACTTATTTTTTAAAAAAATCATATACAATATATGCTGCAGTAGTAATTAGGACTGCATTAAAAGTATAGAACAGGAAGAAGAGAATTGATATCTTTATATTATTTGGTTTTCCAATTCATCAGCATACATATGACTCCATTTATTTAGGTATTCTTTAATTTATCTCAATAATATTTTATAGTTGTAAGCCAGTGTCTTAGTTAGCTTTTCTGGAGTCAGTGGTTTGTAAGAGAGCAGATTTAATACAGGACATTTATAAGTTACAATATTCACCCACAAGCCAAAGGCAGGAAGTGCTGAATGTCTATCTAGGCACTGGAGACCTCAAGGGAGCCTGTGGCACTGTCTCATGTCTGCAGATGATGGCTGAAGAAAACTTTACTGGAACCAGGATACAATGCTCACAGCAGAGATGACAACCAGAGCTCCCCCGAAGCAACAGCAGCCATCCTCGATGACAGCAAAGCCCCGAGCTACTTCTTCAACGAGAACAGCTAAGTTCCTTTCAGGAGAACCAGCCGCAGCAGAGCTTCTCCTGGGAAACAGCCCACCAACTAGCTTCTGCTCCCACTCTACTTTATGTTACATCTGCAACAATCCTCAGGTGGATCCCCCACACCCAGAACCACAGCAACTCAGTCCAGCTGGGCATTCTAGCTCAAACTGACCACATTAAGTCCACCACACCCAGGCCCGTGGTGCACTCAGATGCCTGAGACAGGAAGATCATTAGCTCAAGGCCAGCCTGGACTACACAGTGAGATGTTACCATATTTCAAAGCAACAACAATGAAATGTATGGTACAGTAGTGTAAATCTTTTACATATCTTTTATTTGGTTTCATATCAAGTACTTGATATATTTTATTCTCTTGTATACACCATTTTTAATGTTTTCTATGTATTTAATTGTTGTTTCTAGAAATGCCATTGAATTTTGAATATTGCTCTTACTTTGGTGGTCTTGTTAAATTTCTTTCTTAATTCCATTACATTATATGTAGCTTCTTTGGGATTTTATACAGATAAAAATGTCAAATTTAACTAATGACAGAGGTATTCCTTCCTTTCTACAGATAGGATAATTAAAGATTACCACCAGTTAAAACTGGAGTCTAATTTTTTGCCTCTCTCTGCCTTTCCTCCTTTTATGTGAGTGACTTTTATAACTTGTTTGATGAACAGAACATGGCAAAGGTGAAGCTAGGCCAGTTTTGGACATAAGCATTAAGATAAGAGGCATCTTTGACTTCTTGGATTCCCAAACGCAATAGAAAAAACAAATAAATAAAGCTACTCTGAGACATCCATTCAGTGAGTAAATCCAGGCCACATGATAAATCTAGGTCAGGAATCCCAGCTGATCCCAGCCTTGTAGCTGTGTTTGGAGGGCATTTGAGTTGGGTCATCTTGGCTGTTCCAAATCCGTCCGTCTTCCAGCCCAATACCATTCAGTAGTTTTGGTCAGTGTTATGTAGAATGGAAGAATTGTCCTCCCAAGCTCTGCCTAGATTTTTGACCCACAAACACTGTGCCATGATAAAAATGTTATTGTTTTAAATTATTAGGTTTGGGCATAATTTTCTGGGAAGCAATGTTTAATATGATAGTGGTGAAGACAGCCAAGTAGTGTGTTTTCTCCTAAATACAGGGGCAAAAATTCCATGTTCTCATTTATTATGATGCTGCTGTTGGGTTTTCTTCTTCTCCTTCTTCTCCTCCTCCTCCTCCTCCTCCTCCTTCTTCTCCTTCTCCTTCTTCTTTCTTCTTTCTTCTTCTTCTTCTTCCTTCTTCTTCTTCCTCCTCCTCCTCCTCCTTCTTCTTTTTTTTTGTTTTTTACCAAGAACATGTATTGGTACATTGTATACACAATGATCACATTCATCTTGGTTATTTTGTACCTGTACATGATGTATCTTGGTTCCCCCCTGCCAATTTCCCATCCCTCCATTCCATTCCCCCACCCTTCCCTATTTACAGCAGGTTTATTTACATTTTTCCATTTTTCCCTTTCCCTTTTCTTTCCTTTTTTCCTTCCCTCTTTCCCCCCTTCTCCCTTTCTTTTTCTCCTCTCTTTTGAATATTATCTTTCTTTTACCTAATATCTATTATACCTGTTTGTCCTTATTTACACTTATGGTTTCTCATATCAGAGAAACAGTTCAATGTGTACTCATGAGGTTTTCCTCTTTTTGTAGATAGTAATTGTTATGGCTTGTGTCTTGATGTCCCTGCAAAGGCTTCATGTGTTCAGACTGGGGCTTTCCAGAGGCAGCTGGATCTGGGGTGCATGATGCTGGGATTAAATGCATGGTGCCAAGATTAAGAGTGTGTGATAACTATATTAGTCCACTGGTTGGTTTAGCATAGTTCTGGGTGTGGATAATGGGAAGGCCCACCCTTGGTGTGGGTGACCCCACCCAAAGGGCAAATAGCCTGGATGGATATAAAGGGACAGAAAGAAGGCAGGCCAGCCACTGCTTCACTCTTTCACTGCTTGCTGCCTTGCTGCCTTCTGCCCACCATGAACTGTTTCTCCTCTGCTGTGCCACCCTGTCTTGGAGTCATCCAGCTATAAACTGAAATCTCTACAAACCGAGCTACAGTAAATCTTTTCTCCTTTAACTTTGGGGGTCACGTATTTTGTCTCAGCAACGAGAAAATAACTGATACAGTAATACATTTCAGATCAAGAAAATTTTCTTATGTTCTTATTTTGCTAAGTGTTTCCATATATGTGCTGCCGAAGCGAGCACTTTGCTAAGTGTTTCATCATGAATTGGTTTTTAATTTTTTCACTTGAGATAATAATGTGATTTTCTTAATTTATTATGATAATATGATAAATTACATTGATATTTGGATGTTTGCTTTCCTGAGATAAACATAATTTGGTATCTATTTATCCTTTTAAAACAATGCGATATTCCTTTTATTAATATGGCTTTAGGATTTTTGTATATATGTTTGGTTTGAATTCAAATTTTGTGCTCTTAAACATGCTATGATCCTAGCCAGAGAAAATCTCATTTGATTAATTTAATATTTTGTATCCAGGTTATCATCTCTATTGGATATATTGGTAACCTGCTTAGTCAGAAGTCTGAAGTAATTTATAACAACAACAAAAATCTTCCTCCATCTCTTTCCCTGAATCAAAAGGGTGTTCCCATTCTTATGACATAAACCTATCTACTATCACCAAATGCCATATAACATTTTGAGATATAGCATTTGCCTCTAAACAATCTTTTAAAAATCAGATCAGGAGGCACTACACATCACACATGGAGCTGAAAAATAACATTTTTTGGCTTTACATAGGGTTGGCTACACATTGTAAATTCCTGCAATATTCAAGGACGATCACAGTAGTATCAAGTCCCAGCCATTCCTTCCCATCTCAAGAACATGTCATGTTTCTCTCTTATTTACAGTGCCATTTTCAATCATTATGTCACTCAAATATTGCACAAATTGATTTAGCATCTAAAATACTTCATCATTCTGGAAATTTTCTTATTTCAAGAGAATCCACAAAAGTTACTAATTTGGGGGTTGGGGATTTAGTCCAGTGGTAAAGTGCTTGCCTAGCAAGCACAAGGCCTGAGTTTGATCCCCAGCCCCCCTCCCCAAAAAAGTTACTAATTTTTCTCTTGAGGCGCAATAGAATGAAAACGTCTCTATAGTTTTCCATCAAAAATTTGTAATCATGGGCTTTCATCCAACACAGTTTGGAAAAGCACAAGTAGGCATATTTGCTCATCATCAATAATTGGAAATGAATGCTTACATTTATATTAACAAACCATGCTTTATTGTTTTGGAATAATGGCTCAATTCAAACTCCTTTGGTTCAGGTATGATGAATTGAAAAAACACAAGGAATGGAGGTAAAAGACCTGAGCTAGTGATTCACCTCTTATAATCAATCTGGTGTTCACTATGTGTGTGTTATGCCACCTTTCAGCACAGAAATCCCGGCTAGCTATCAGGTCTATATCGTTATTTATTTTAAAGAAGTAATCTTTACCGAAAACAACTTTAGAACCTAAATTTCAATCTTTAAGCAATCTATTGCTTTCTAACTCCAGAAATTAAGTAATTGTGTAATTGATATCCCACAAATAGTACGACATGGTTTACTGAGCTATGGCAAATATTAATATGATGCCTTTCTTATAACTCTGCCTTAGACTCTTAAATTATGTCTTTCAATAAAACCTTAATGATGTACATACAATTAAGAATCACTAATGTTCATTCAACAAATGTAAGTTTAGCTCTTTATTGGAAAAAGTATATCCATGAAGTCAGTTTTGCCTAAATTTCAGAATCATCTATGAATCCATGCACCTATCTACATAATCAAGTTTTGTCATGTTATTTTTTACTGATGATTATAGGGGATTTTTGCATTTGACTTACAATAGGGGGTAAAATTGACTTCGTTGCTCTTTTCTTTCTAGGTCAACCTTTTCTACTAGAGTGGTAGAAAAAATAGGACCAACAGGGACCTTTTAATGAAATCTTAGCTTCCCCATGCCAAAGGCAGTTCATTAACTTCTTGAAAGTCTGGGTCTCGTGGGGTATAATGGCCCTGACCCACCCCACAGGATTATCAGGAAGATGAATGAGATGGGGTCGATTAATGCATTCACTTCATGAATGGTGAAGCATTAAATAGATGCAAGCTAATACGATACTAAGTGTTAATTCTTTACTTAAGCCACAATTCACTAGCACAAACCAGCAAATATTTTTAAGCACCCACTATGTCCCAGGACTGTCTTAAGCATTAAAACTCAGTAGTCAAAAAGGCAGGTAAGACTCTCCTGGAGGGAGACAGGACATTGAAAAGGTAAATACATGGCTTCAGGTAATCATGACTGCTACCACAAAAGGGAAGAAAAGAAATAAAATGGTGTGAAACTGAGGGGCGTGTGTAAATCTTCGTCTCTCTGAGGAATGATTTTTCTCTCTGAGACCAGAAGAAAAAGATGATGCCTGCTGGACCACCTAGGGAAGACTATTGCTTCTAAAGGGAAAGCAAGTACCAGGACCCTAAAGCAGGGGCAATTTCATAGGCTAGAGGACATAAACAATCTGTGTGGAAGTTGAAGTTGAGGAAGTGGAATGGTAGTGTCGGATATGGTCAGTAAAGTAGGATTTATCCTCCACAGAAGATCACAGAATGTTCTAGAATTTTGCTGCAGGATCATCTAAGGATGTTGCTCACATGAAATGGTGCAGCTGCTCTGTCCTAAAAAGATTTAGAGTGAATCCTGGGGGTTAACTGCCTTATACAGGTTAATAAAAACTCCATGACACCTACATGCTATTTCCTGAAGTCTCATTTTGGTGAAGTTGGACTTCAAAGGGGAAATCATAACCAATGTGTTTTCATCAGTAGCTGAAACCCAGTTTTCTTTGTGAAGTACAACAGAAGAAACTTCACACTTTCTGTCCATCAGGTTTCTCAGGTAGGGTTTCTGTTCATACGGAGGTAAACTACCACTATCTGAAGTTACCACCATTATGCCTACAGTCCACTGACAATTTTTTCTTCAGCAATAGGTGTCACTAAGAGGTAGTTGAGGAACTCTAACCTACTTGCTTCAAAAGGACCCTTGAATCATTCATCCCATCAATCACAATAGTGTCTGACCCCCTACCCCACCACTGCCCACAGCTGACTTGAGGCAGTAAAGAAGCAGCGATTATGTTGCTCGTCTCGCCTCAGCTTCCCTGCTCCAGCCAAAGAGAAGCAGCATCCTCAACCATGCTTTGGCACCTATACAGAGCTACTTCTCACCCTGTAAGTCAAATTCCATGGCTCACCTTTCTGAAGCTAGACATCAAAGGCAGAAGCAAACACCCTGGACTGGGAGCAAAGAGAACAGAGTTCGAATTTAGACATGGGGAGTTCTGATTCCCTAATTTAGGATTATATACTTCTCCACTATTCTGACAAGACTGCTGAGGGCATTAAGGAGCTGTAAATAATGGAAAGTGCTTAGTGGACAAGACTGCTATATAAAAATGGAAAGAGAGAGAAAGAGTAGTTTGAAGGTAGTGAGTTTGCTTTATTGACCATCAGGTGTGGGAAGAGCATAAGGTTTGGATCTGTGAAAAACACACCCTTTGCCACTGAGGAGCTGAGCTCTTATACTTGGTGCAGAGGTCCTGAATTCAAGGGCCTTTGTGCGGCAGAACACAGAGAGGACACCGTTTGCCAGGTAGTCCGTGCCTACACATGAGAAGTGAGTCCACTCAGCGAGGAGGTAAGGCGTGAACCCTGAAGAGTACAGTGGCTGGTGACGTTGAGGAAAGGTGAAGAGCAGGGATAGGACTGAAGCTATTTGGTAGAAGAGGAAACATTCCAATAGGGAAGAGAATGGGAACAAAAGATCTTTAGCAAACAGAAGACATGAGAATCATTCTTCTGATAGCCTTTGAGCAGGAGTGAGAAAAAACGGTGTGAGTTGCTTATTCTTTTCTTAATTTTCTCTTAAAAACATGAGAAGAGTTTAGGGACGTTAAAAAAAATAATATGGCACCTTTTTTTTTTCAATTTATTCATGATTCTGAAAATCTGTTTTAAAATCACTAGAAAAGGCCAAGAGGAGAACGAAAGGCCCAGACAGCTAAAACCTGTGTTCCCCTTGACTCTTTGCAGGTTTAGTTTTTATTGATCCATGATCTGTTAAACTTCTGCTCCTCAGTGATTATGAAAGGGCGATGACAAGTGTTTGCCAGCCTTTATGTAGTTTGATGGTTGCTGTTGAGCTACAGGACTCTGTACACCATGGGACATCCATTCCCATAATGCCAAGCACTTAAAGCGCACACACACACGTGTGTGGGTGTGTGTGTGGGTGTGTGTGTGTGTGTGTGTGCGTGTGTGCATGCTCATTCTGAGTCAGAAACCCTACAGCCCATGAAAAATGTCTTACTCTTCAGTAAAGACTATTAGGTTTCCCTAGGCCCAATATTTCCTATTATTACAAAACATTACAGTTGAATTAAATAATTTCATTAACATTTTCATACAATTTGTAACTCCCCAAATTAAATTTGCTTCAAAGACCATTACTCATACTTGAGTAAATAAACAAGAAAAAGTCCTAAGCATTTCTGTATAACTGCGTCAGTCCAGACACATTTTTTGTCCCTCTCTCTTTTTTTTTTTAATGCTTTTGATTTAAAAAGGAAAATGGGCCCATGCTTTTTGCTGATGTTTTCTCCCACTCTGGTTGGAACAGAGCAGTGCCCCTGAGCATTTTACACATAGCTGTCCTCTTTCCTCCTTTGCACTGGTGGATCAGCTGGGAATTCTTCTGATCATTATTGTACTCCTTTTGCCAGGGAGACAAGAAGATGGTGCAAACTGATATTCCGAGGATAAGTGGAGCCCTGCCATCCCATCTTTCTCGCCCTTGTTGGAGTTTTCTGCAAAATCTGAAGCAGTGACTTTATTCAACACCTGCATCTTTAGCAATCAGAGCAGTATAATTACCTTTCTTGACTATTCTATAGAATTGTCAAACAGCTATTTTCTTTTAGAAGACAGCCTTTTAAATAATGTCATTTACATACAGAGTTTAACATCTCTTAAGCTAAAAATCTAATTACAAGAATCTGAAATTTACTGCATGTTAATAACTTGATCTTTATAAAATTGCTAATTGGAGAAACTTTAACATATATTATGAAGCAGAAAATATATATCTAGTGAGATAGAATTAAATATTTTGGAGTTTCTTGAATATATATTAATTTCTATGAATATTGCAGTATTAACACTATGGGGTATTTTATTGCATTTCTCTTGAATTCACCCTGTTTGTGGCTTACAGTGACATGATTTATCAAGATCGTCTGATGTCATCATTTCCTCTTTGTTGATGAAAAGCATCAATATTTTTAAGAGACCGCCATCAGACTTTACATAGAGACAAAAGGTGGCATATTCAAGAAAGTTGAGACAATCCTTCCAATGGACCCGAGAGACAGTAATTCCAACACTAAATAAGATTAGAATTTAGATAATGTACTGCCATTTGATAAAGTGGCTCATGCTCGGATTGTATAAACACTTATCATCCTTGTCATCCTGATTTTCTAATTTTTGAAGTGCAAATGGGTTGTCAGTGCCTGGAGGCAGGGGTACTTCAATATTCTACAAGGTGAACGTTAAAGTAGAAATTTTAACATATCACCACATTATTTCATTCCAGTATGAGCTCTAAATTAATGTTATGAAATGTTATGAGCATACCATAAAACTAGCACTTGCAAAAATTTAAAGAGTATCTTCTATAATCTTCAAATTGTCACTCCCGCAGTTCTTCTGTTGCCCCACATTATTCTCAGAATATTGAGTTGGCTACATTTTTCTTCTGTGCTGTTCAGAATTTCTGCTCTCTGCCAATTTGTGTCCAAGAATTCTGTAAATCTTTTGTATCTTTTTCTAAGCATGTTCTCTACAGCAAGCTATTCAGCCTGAAGTCTAATGTATACCTCTCTTAGCCACTTCCTCAAAAACATACTCTACCATTCTAAAGAAACACACTTTTAAAAAAGAGATTTAAATAGTCTTATATTGTGTTTTTTTTATTTCCATCTCTTCCAGTCTATAGAAATAAAACTGTCATGTGGAATCATATTTATACTGTTTACACTTTGATCATATACAATATGATTTTTGAGCCTGATACTTTAAATATGCCAATAAGGAAGAATCACAGAATCCGAAATGCTAGAAATATATTCTTTAGGCTATGAGACTCAGCTTAAATCTTGACAATTCCTGTTAGGAAAATAACGATTGAAAAATGAAATAATATACAAAATATTACACCTATTCATGATCAATTCTCAACAGCCACTTTTTATTACGTAAAACAAGTTGCAATCCCTATTTCCCTTCTGTATTTCTAGGCCTTCCATAAGATAAACATGTATGGTAATAGGTATGTGTATATATAGGTTGTGTGCATTTCACGTGCAAATACCAGAAGACAAGAGTAGCACTTTTATTCAACTTCTACAGTAGTGTTACTAAACCAAAAAGTGAGTCTCTCTCTCTCTCTCTCAGCTTTGCTTTCTCTAGACACTGCTTTATATTTTATGGGGTTTCTCCCATACTATCTTAACTGGATTAAAGAGTAAGGACAAGTTTTCTCCGTTACAAAATTCTCATTTAATCCTTATCCACACTTAATTTATCAAATTAAATCGGACAAGATTGATGCTGTGGCTTTTCAAGCTGGACATTGGGTGTAAAATCGGCAGACAAGAGTTTGTAAAGGGTGCCCACCGTGACTTGTCGTAGCCTCTTGCCTCAGCCCCAGCTGCCCTCGCCTCCATCCGGGCAGGGTCAGGATGCCTCTTGGTGTTACACTGTGGGCTCCGCAGGGAAACAGAGCAGCTACACAGCCTCCAGCAGAGTTACTTATTACACCCCCGGCCCCCTTCACCTGCCCCAGCCATTCAGAATAACATCACACCATAAAATATTCATGAACCGAGCAAGGCTGCAGCCAGGGCCGCTACTGCAGGTGGCTGTTACATCAGTAATTGCCCAATACTTCCCTCCACAGCGTAAAATTGTTTTCATTATGTGTCATGAACACAGAGCCAAGCAAAGCCCTCTTGAGTGGTTTCCCAAGGGCTGGAGGGAGGTGGTACTTAAACAGGCGCTTTTTGGCTTAGATTAAAAAAAAAAAAAAGCCAGTGAAAGCTCATCATTAACTCTCCTTCTAAGTGCAACAAAAAGCAGAAGCTCATGCAAAACTCCCATAAAGATTATCCTAAATGTCTCAGTTACTAGGAAGAGCTTTAGGGGCTTTAGCGGGTCTTACGATACTCCAAGCCACAGAGAAGAGAATAACTTTCCACCTGACTGAAGTTCCCATGGAGTGGGGAGCTGGGGGATAAGCAGGTTTCAGCAATAAACTCCTGCATTGTGAAGCAATAATGCCCAGCCAGGTCCCCGCATTTTGATTCAAGGGTGTCTTTTTCTTTCCCCCCTGTGGAGGACTAATCACAGCTCCACTTTGTTTAATTGCAGCAAAGAGAGAAATGTGTTTAAGAAGTCATTCTGGACCCCTTTAAATGAATGCTGGGGTTCTTCAAGGACAACAAACAGGATGCATAATAAATAAGATTTAATTTTCAGATCAAAATAGGCAAAATTAAAGATTTTTAGCGACTGATCTGGGAGAGATGCTGCTGTAAAGAGACTCGAAACTGGAAGAAAAAAAAGGGCGGGGAAAGCAACAAGTGGGATTAAAGTCTTGGTTTTTATATAGCACAAGCTGTTTTTGCATGGTGGGAGGATCCTAACAGGACTAAAATCTTTACAGAATTGGGAGCTGGTAGTTCTCCCTAGCATTTTGATTCTGATTTAGAGAAAAGAAAAGGAGGAAGGAAGAGAGAGAGGAGGAAAGTGAAAGAAAGAAATGTCCTCTTGTAAACTGTGTTAAACCTTAATAATTGACAGATTAACCTCCCCCCATTTTCAAGCTCAAGCCCAGCAAATGTTGGGTGCAATATGGACCTCGAGATGGCCCCAGGGTCATGAACTCCAGGGGTTGGGAAGAAAAGCATTTATCCATCACATGCTCGCTTTCTCGGTTTGACAAAACTAAGCCCCACACCAAATGATAGGGAAGGGCCTTTCTTCATGAATTTAAAGTCTATGTATTTCGTCCCACTCTGACCTTGACAGCCTCTCCTTAAAGGAAAGCTAACTGTTTCCCTCTCATATTTGCTGGTCTGTATCATTTTCTTCAGCAAAAGTTTATCATGGACGATGTGACAAAGTCATCCGCGATGCGGTTGTCTTGAAGAATGTTATCAAACTTGAAAATGCGTAATACTAATCCCCCATTTCAAAACTACGACCTAGACAGCTCATGAATTGTCCTTTTCTTTTAATACTAAGAGGAGTTTTCATCAATTTATCTGGAGAGAATATTTTAATTTATTGTGCAATTCCCATAGTATTTTCTTTTACTAACATTGTATCTATTGATAACAAATCAACCATAGATAACTGTCAGTCTCATAAACTGAAGAAGGCAATGGGCATAAAACCACTCACGAGCATCTGCTGCCGGGGGCTTTTCCTCTGGGTGAGATGGGAGATGTGACGTTATTCAGCACCCTGCAAAAACAATATAGAATGAGCATGTTTGTGTGTGTACGTGTGCTTGCACCATATACACACGTATCATGAATGATGGATTTCCTCTGCAGCTAGTAACTATAGACTTTTTTCCCCCTGAATGCAGCAAATGACTGTTTCAAAATGAAAACCACTATGTGTTTGAATGTTGCATTATGCCTAGTCCCTTTTGGAGTGAAAGGCAGCTTTAAAAAGTTAGGTATATCATTGCCAAAAAGGAGCTAAATAGTATTGTCAGCATTTTGAGAAGGAATAGGTCCTTTTTCGCCTTCCTTCTCAAACTCCTTTCTGGACAGCTGTTAGTGACTTAGCGCACTTTTCATATGGATATGTATGTTAATGGCAGGCAATGAACTGGAGATGGAGAGGCCCAAACAGGCCTTGCTCTTCAGTGCACATCAAAAGCCTTTACAAAAGGAGCAGTAAAAGAGGCAGCGATGGCGGAGCCTTCACTTTTGTACCCTGAATTAGTTCTGCAAGCAATGAAACTGATCTTTTCTCCTTGCCAGAAAAGTCTGCTGATTTTTGTGAGTGCTCATTAGCACAAGAGGCATTTGTGAAGATAATTGACTGACGCTGATACTCCTGGCTGTCACAACAGTGCCAGCCAGCAGTGTATGTGCATTTTAATAGTTGTATTTTTTTTCTTTCTTATACTTCGTGCTTTCTCAAAGACACTAGTCTTGCAAAGGCTTACACTCTGAAGCAGAAGATTTAGAAACCGACAGCCAACCTTACTTTAAGAAAGTCACAGAGTATCCAGTGTGTACGTGGATGCGTAATTTTAACTCTCATCAGTTTGGTTCGTACAACTGGACAGAAATTATACAGACGAAGACCCAAACAATTTCGGCATCCAATGAACGTTCGGGCACCAGCATGCACCAGAGGGTATCTGCACTACTAACTACCCTCTAGAAGAAATAACAAGGCAGCATTTCATTTTCATCCTAAGTAACTATAATGATTTCATAAATTTTCAAACGTTTTTATAGCTTGTTGTGTGTGTGTGTGTGTGTGTGTGTGTGTGTGTGTGTGTGTGTATATGGTCAGAAAATTAGAAAAGTTCAAAAGATGTTACAGGGGCTGGGTTTTGGAAATCCTACTCTAGCATTGCTTTGACAAGAAGTCGTCTTCTGTAAGACAGAACCACCTAGAATGGAACTCTGAAGTATCAAAGCCGAGATGTCAGAGGACAATTGGGTTTATGTGCGCACGGTGACAAGGATTTCTGTGGTGAACACAATGTGAACATTCCTTTTCACTCAAATCTTTGCTACCAGTTCGCAACATATCTAAGACTCCTGTGTTACTAGGTTGACATATGCCTTCTCTCTTTTCTAAAGGAAATTCTAAAACATTTACTTTATTTGATTATGTATTTATCAGTTCTTTGTGCAGAGGAGATAGCTGGGAATTTATATATCATTTCAGGAAAATACAAGACTTCTCCATGTATTTTCTCTCGAATGAATGGTGTATCACAGCGATATGCCAAATCTTCCGCAATCTATACATTTATGAAGCTCTTAAAAACTCTGTATGTTGAACATCTCAGAATACTATTTTCCTGAAGCACTTGAAGAGTCTGCTTAGTTATACATGTCATAGAGTATATTGTTTGTGAATGAAGTAAGTTCTTTTGTGGAGTTAAGGGTGGAAGAATCAGTTCAGTGAGTGTGAGAGTCACTTCTGCACACTTGAGAATGAATATGAGCTGTCTACCCTTTTAGTACGTGTGTTCCTGGTAGTTCAGCACACTGATAAATGAGGTCGCTCTGAAAGGCTGCAGAGAGTGTGAAAAAGTTGGTCATTTGACTCAAAGTACTTTTGAATCTGCTGCTTGGTTTTTTTTTAGAAAGAGGCTTCTGATTTCTTAAGATGTAGGTGTTGTGTCATGTTCTGTAAAGTTAGCCACTGATTCCTCTATGTTGGTGGGGTTGTACCCGCTTGTAACACAGAAAAATACAAGTTAAACCATACAAGAAATTCTCTTGTCAATCTTTTTCAAAACTTGGCTTTCCATAAGTGGTCCACCAGCCATCCTCCGTGTGTGCAGGAATGTGTGCAGGAAGGAGTACGTGTAAAACCGGCACAATTTCCCTTCTGTGCTAACTACTGCAAAAAGGAAATGAGGATGGGGCATCAATATTTTCCTCACCAAACTCTTAGGAAAGCCATACTCCAGAAAAAGTGGCTTAAAGGATAGAAATCTACATATGAAGAAGAAGATCATATGCAAAAAGCAGAGTTGAAAAATAGGAAATAGAAAAATAGGGAAGAAGTAGGAAATAAGAAAAAACATCCACTTTGTGAGTTACTATGCTCCCCCTGCAGAGATACCTGAGTGAGAAAATGTACCAGATGTCTGTTTTTCATGAACAAGGATGAGCATCAATTACCTCTCAAGTATCAAATGCTAGAACAGGAAGTAAAGGAAATGCAATTATGCAGACATCTAGAAAGCCATTTGTCCATCAAATGTTTTCTACAGTGTTCCAGCATTTCACAGCACTAGGTTAAACCAAGTCCCTTTCCTCATGGGGTTTACACTTAGAAGCGGGTATGAAAGTGGAAACAGATTAGTAAAGTATGCCAGGGAACAATAAATGGCATTGGGAGAAAAAAAGCAAGATAAGTTGATAGCTAGCATTGGGGCTGCTATTTTGGTCCGAAAGAGTCTCTCTGAGGAAAAGACATCCAAACAGAGACTGAAAGAAGTGAGGAAATAAGATGTGAGTATTTGAGCAGGGAGCATTCCAGGAACAGGGATTGGACTGCAAGTACAAATACCCCACGGAGTATGCTTAGAGTACTCCAGGAGTAGTGAGGAGGACACAGGATTTCCCAAGTAATGCTGATTTTCACTTGTCTCCGTTGAGCTAGACAAGAGTAAACCACAGTCCCTGACCCCAACACACTGATAAACCACTGAGAAGCCTGTGTGCACATTTGTGGGGTTGTGTGTGACTAAGTGCTCTACCATCTTGGTACTCTCGATGACACGATAGTCACTTGGAGTTTGCTAAAATTCAGTAAGCCTGGGTCCATCCTATACCTACTGCATAGGCACCTGCATCTAACAAAAGTCCAGGTCGTTTTGTTGCAAGGTGAAGTTTGACAAGACTTGCTATAGCAAAGTTGTGACAAAGAGTTTACTGTGGAAGGGATAAGCCACTCTAGCTATGGGGCCTGAAGAACTTGGTGGGGGGGGAGGAAAGGGTTTGACCTTGAGTGAAGGAATGAAAGCAGGTAAAGGCCAGAAAAAAGGAGATGTGCTTTCTTATGTGGGGTCTCATAGCACTGAGGGAGGACACTTGATTTACAGATGGCTTCAACTCCAATTTCAGTCAGCAAGAACCTGGCCATTCTTCCTGTGCTATCAGTGCATGGGCCCAGGCAGCAGTGGTTTAACTTTTTAAATTTCTAAATAGGTATTTGGTCAATTGTCTTTGTTAGTCTTTTGATAACATCGTTAAATGTTGAGTAAATTAGGATGAATGTTATCTCCTAGGTACATTTAGATGTTTAGGTACATCTAAAAGGTACCATTAAAATAAAATTTTTAAGAAAAGATACACCAAGAAAAGCTCTATAGCAAAACAAGTTAAGAAAGTCATGATTTCCTAAATGTCAGGAAATTTTATAATAATAGTAGCTAACCATATTGAGCATATGTGGTAAGCACTGTTTTACTCTAAATGCGTAAATGCTGGACCTCAATTAATCAACGTTATGAGGTAGATAGTAAACTATCAATGTTTTACACATCAAAATGTTAAATTGAACACAAAACAAAAAAAAAAAAATTATAGTTGCCTGGAACTAGAGCTGAAGCTCTTAGGTTTGGTACGGACTCAGAATAAACTGAAATTAAATAGAAAAAAAATAAAATAAAATGTTGAGTATATGGTATATAAAAGGCTTACAAACACAGGACTTTAAAGCTATGCGATTTTTAATGTTGAAACAGCTCTGATTCAAATTGTGAGCTTCAGGGTGTATTGAAGTGGCTTTCAAAGTTATTTCTTTATACATGCAGACATTTACTGTATGTTCGATATATAGAGTCTGCCAAAAAATGTATATACACTTCAGGAAAAGAAAAATAGTATGATGTTTTTCAACAGATGGTGTTACCTCATATGGGGGACCCTAGAGGATGTTGTATATTGTAGAAAACCCACTACACTGCCGGCCCTTAGAGAAGAAATTAAAAATGCACACGAAGCAATCTCAATGACCAAGGTCACCCAAGCAGCAGTCTGCGGTACTGGTAAACGTCCAGAAGCTAATGACCACTACTTTGAGCACCTTTTGTAACTGTAGAGGTCAAAGGTAACTTGCATTATGCAACGATGTCTAGATAAATTTAGTATTAAAATATTTATACAAGTTTTTCTCACTTGTATATACAACTATACAAGCATATACTATACAAGTATAGTATACTTTACATAGTATATATTTAAAATGTCATTCTAAAATATAACTTCCACCATGAAAATAGCTTTTATCTGTTTGTTCATCTGATATTGTCTATTCTCTTGTCATACATGCATTAAATATATGTTGATCAAATATTTGTTGAGAAATACACCATTTTTTTCTTGAAATAGCACTTATTCTTACCATGTGTGGAGTACTCTGATATTTTCTGTCCTGATTCATTTTATTTTAAAAATATTGGTTGTGGACTCCTAAAGGTCATAGCAGCAGTTTGCAAAGGTGGACTCCAGAGCGATATGTTCCAGATTCTTGGGGTAAAGACAGAAAACTTAACAACTAGCAGAATTCCAAATTTATCTCCTGGTGCTGCATATAAGACTTCATCAGGCCAACTCCCCAAATGAACATAAATATCATATATTACAAACACATACATAGCAAAAAAAGAAAACAACAACAACAACAACAAAAAAAAAACATTTCACCATGAAAAAAGGATTCCAGTATTCAAAAGAAGAGGCTTAAAAACCACTACTCAAGATCAATTACTGAGCTGACTGGAAGCGCGAATGCATGGTCTTGCTCTTCACATGGAGGTAGAGGAGGGCTAGAAAGAAGGTAAGAGGCAACCTGGAGTGTGACAAATAGTGCCGAACCAAGCCTATTGACCTCAAGTCCTTCCACCTTTCCACTATGGATGGACCTACAGTGGTTTAATTTAGAACAAAAGAAAAATGCATTCAGTAGAAACCATATTTTGGATCTTGAATTCAGCCTTTTCCCAGGCTAGTTATATGGGGTAGGAAGCTCTTGCAAAGCCAGGCAGTGGCAGCAGTGCTGTGGGGCCTAGTTAGCCATGTGATCATGGAAAGAAGCAGACACTCCCAGTGTGCTGTGGTACTACACTGTGATATTTGGTAGGTGTGACTGTGAATCTTGGTGTGTCAACACCACTGGATTAAGAAATGCCCAGCGGATGAGTAAAGCACACCCCTGAGTGGCCCTGGGTACTAAAACTGGTCCCTCGTCCATTTCTCCCTGGCACTGTTCCTGTGCTCTGCTTCCTGGCAGCCATGAACTAGCATTTTTTGCTCCCACACCCTTCCACCATGATTTTTATGCCTTGGAGCTGGACAACCATGGACTAAATCCTCTGAAACTGCTAGTCAAATTAAACCTCTCCTCCTTCAAGTCGTGGGTATCATGTATTTTGTCTCAGGGATGGGAAAGTGACTGAAACAGTAGGTTAGGTATATTATGGACATTGTTGCATTTTTTACTTAGAATACTTGCAATTTACAATGGATTTAATGGGACATAAGCACACTGAAGCCAAAGATGAGTTGTGATCATAACAGCCCTAGGGGAGCTGCGAATC
Organism: Hystrix cristata; assembly: GCA_004026905.1. Taxonomy (NCBI): domain Eukaryota; kingdom Metazoa; phylum Chordata; class Mammalia; order Rodentia; family Hystricidae; genus Hystrix; species Hystrix cristata. Next base: position 72,632 of record PVJO010002668.1, read on the forward strand.
TGTGGTTCACTACTTCTAGTTGATAAAACTTTCTTTGAGAGGAAAGAGGACTGTCTTAACTAGAATTTTTGCTGGTGTTTTTACCCTACTCATGCTTTTAGACAATATTGTTTAGTAGCAACTGTAAATTTTCAGTTGAAGTGTGTGCTAGAATTGGATTGTAGACTAATATCTTTATCTCTAATGGCATAAAAATATTGAAATATTTCACTTTTAAAGTTAACAGCCTAGAGGGCTGGGAATTTAACACAGTGGTTAGAGTGCTTGCCTTGCAAGTGCAAGGCCCTGAGTTCAATCCCCAGCACCAAAAAAAGAAAAAAAAAAATTAACAGCCTAGATAGAAGTTGGGGATATGAATTAAAATACCAGGAAAGGCTCACACTATTTAGCATTAGTTATTTTCTTGATAATTTGTCAGTGTGCTTCTGTGTCTCACCCTGTTTAGGAAGTTATCGTAATTTTTCAGAGGAAAAAACAAAGCCGAGACCGTGTCCCTTGTTTTGTCTCTGCCTGGCTTTCCCTGGAAGTTGAAGTCACAGAAATAATTTCCATTGACAAGGGGAGATGTGGAAAAACATTTTTAGCAAATTAATTGTGAATTTTGAACCAAAAGAAGTTGGGTATCAAATGACTTGGATAGAACCGATTGGTTCTCCTGTAAGGTGCTAACCCTCCTGCCTAGAACATGCTTTTCTCATATTTTCCTGTGGCTTCTCTTCATTCAAGTCTTACTTCAAATGGCCCCAGCTTGGAGACACTTTCCCTGAGCAGGTCTCTATGGCAGCTCTTTTTTTAGTATTATTGGTCCCTGATGTCTTCTCACTGCTGCTGATTTCAGTGTGAAGTTGTCCCACTTCCCACCCAATTGGAAGGTGACCAAGGGCAGGCCCCTTGTCTCTCCTATTCCCTGTTCCATCCTCAGTGCCCCAGATGAGGCTGGCACACGGCAGGTGCTCAATAAACCTTTGGAATGAACGAATTAGTGCAAGGTTTATAGCATAATGGAGGTTCATTTCAGCTTCCTAATTTGACCTATTCTGCTGGTCAAATCTGTTCAATTAGCAACACTTGTCCAACAGTACTCTATGCAGGTGCTCCTATGCTTACAACTAGTTTCCTACTTACATGCCTAGATCAGCTGAAGACCAGTGGAATCTTTCCATGGAGTCCTTGTATTGAAGGTGGCTCTGTGGGCAGCTTGGGTAGCATTACTGCACAGAACGTACAGAATGACTTCTGGTGATAATCATGGTCCTGAGTCACCAGCAAAGCCCGCGATATGGAGTAGAAGTTGTTTCTCGACTAAACAGGATGATCTGGGGCCAGAACCCTGAGCTGTTCCCCAGACACTTTACCTCATGACGTTTTAAGGTTCTCTGAGCTTTAGTGGAAGGCAGGGAGCTGGGGGCTGGTTGGAGTTTCCAGGGATGAATAGGTAACAAAGAAAAGGATTGGTAGCATCAGAAAAGGAAAGGGCAGGAGCAGGCTTCCAGAGGTTTGAGCTGAGGTAGAGCTGCAAGTGCCCCCCACCCCACGCCAGCACTGGGGTGGTGTCAGGATAGGGCGGCAGAGGGGACCATGGGTACCAAAGGGCCTGCTGGTAGGAGAAGGCTGGAGGGCAGCCATCAATTGGGAGATGGCCCCACAACTATGAACAGATGCTAATCATTTTCTAGAGACTTTGCATATGCTGATTTATAGAATACTGAAAACAGTGCTTTGTAGGTAGATATTTTGGGCCCATTTCACAGATGAGTAAGCTGGAGATCAGAAAAGTTAAATGATATTTCCAAGGTTGCTAAATCCATCCAGAGGAGAATTTGAAGCCAATTCCCATCAGACTGCAAAATTTCATCTCTCAATACCTTTTCACTCATTGTTCCCCCTTTTAGAAGAGGAGGGCAGGTAGATCTAGTAGTAAAAACAAATAGTACAGTAGTCCCCTTTATCCATGGGCGATGTGTCGCACGAGTCCTGGTGAACGCCTGAAACCATGGATAGTAGCAGGCCTGGAGTATACATATGTTTACCATATGTACATACATAAGATAAAGTTTAATTTACAAATTAGGACAGTAAGAGATTACCAGCCATAATAATAAAACAGTAATTTTAATAGTATACTATAAGAAAAGTTATTTAACATTTATAAAGTGTTTATTCTGGAATTGTCTATTTAATATTTCAGACCACAGTTGACCCTTGGTAACTGAAACTGGAAAGTAAAACTTCTTTTAAGGACACTGCTCCCATCATGAGGACTTCGCCCTCAGGATCCATCTAAACCTACTTATTTCCCTGTATCAGTCAGTATTTACTAGAGAAACAGATACAATACAAGATACACCAATATATAAGAACTTACAGATTGGCTTACAAGGGCCGCCCACAGAGTCAGACATGGAAGGATGCAGAGGGCCCATCTGCACACTGGAGAGCCAAAGGCTCCAGCCGAATGTCCGGAGTTCACTGTGGTGTCCAGTACAAGCCTGTATCCGGAGGTGACAGGTCTGCGATGGAAGCTGAAGAATCTGCACTAGAAGCCAGGAGATTACGTCCCAAGTGAAGGTGGAGCTCCTCCAAAGAGACTGAAGCAGATGAGTCCCTCTTCACTTCCCCTTTGTACCACCCAGGCGACGAGCCGCCCTGGGGTGCATCTTCAATGCAGTGTGGGATTGCTGAGCCAGTTTAATTCAGCTTCTCTCACTCGAGTTGACACCATCAGCCATCACACCCTCGAAGGTCTGGTCTCCAGATGTCATTACATCTGGGGTTAGTGCTTCACAATATGGGTCCTATAGCAAGTGAGCAATGCAAATGTGAACCAAACATGGTTCTTTCTTTCAAAGATCTTAACATCTTGTAGAACAGACAGAAATATTCCCAACCGAATGACAACATGGATGGAAAAAGGTAGAGTTCAGTGCAGGGAGTTTACTATTTTTTTTTTTTTTAATTAACAAAGCAATGCAAACTTAAAAAAAAACAAAAGGAAATTCCTTCTTTTTCCTCCCATTATCATCTACAGTGGTAAACACCACTATCCTCTTTCCGTCTTTCCTTCTAGAGCTTTCTCTACGCATATTCTGCAAACCTGTCAGCAAATGCCTGAGGAACCTTCTCTTTCCCTGACTTCTTGTCTTTATTCCTATTTCCTTCTTTCCAAAGAGAAGGGATATATTCTACTCAGTATTCTGTAATTTACTTTTAACTTTTGCCATATTTGTGTTAAAATTATCTTCTTGTCAGTACCCACTGATCTACTTCTTTTTATTGGCTGTAGAAATTTTCATACATAGCTATACATAATTTGAACATTTCTCTATTGATGAGCTTTTACCAGTTTCTCTATTTTTTTCAAGTTGTAGTAGTACCATGATGAGCATCCACGGTCATTCCTTACGTGCAAGTGTATTTGTATGGGATAGATTCTTGATGTAAAGTTGCTGTGTTAGGGATATTTAAAAGACTTTTCTAGATACTGATGAACTATGTGCCACAAAAGGTCAAGATAATTTTTAAAAGATTAAATCTAGTTGGGAGGAAACAGGGGACAATTTGGATGTGGGCCCTGAGGATTAAGATTTCCATAGGCAGATTTGGAGAGCAGAAGGGAACAGAGATCAGCGGAAGAAAGGAACAGATGTGGTGAAGCCAACACTGAATTTACACGTCGGAGTAGGCCCATGATCTGGAAGATAAGCAGACCAGGGAAAGGTAGAGGGAAGTGAGGTTGGAAAACATATTTAGCTATTGAGTCTACACATGTTCTTTAGACTATTGGAAAACAGTGGTGACTTGTTTTTCTTCTTGAATCGTAAGTAGATCAACTCTTTGCCATTAGCCAGGAGGCACAAAGGCACCACTAACATCACCCCAACCATCAAATTGATTTTGAAATGTTGTTTTCTTCTCAATTTTTAATAAATGTTAGCCAACCAATACAGCAAGCAGGATTTTTAAAATTACCCAGAGAATAGAGGACCAATGTACTACAGGGGTACCACTGTTCACGAACTTAATTCATTCCTCCATTCTGGAGATGACTCAATCCATTAGTCACTTCATACACAGTTTGCAAAAGGAAGAAAAATTTTGCCAAACGCCTCCGTTTGTGAACCAAACTGTTCATGAATAGAAGTGTTCATGAACCAGCATACCACTGTATTTGGTATTAATATAGTTAAAGCAATTTTACTATCTTTGTTTTGTTATACTACAGCCTTCTAAACAACATGGGTTCTCCTCTGGCTATTTATAGAGGTAAACAGAATTTCTGAAACAATTCCTTAATATTCCTACTATATTTGGATTTGATAAGTATACTTTTACATGGTGGAGTAAAGTGGATGAAAGTAAATCCCTTGAATGGAGAAAGCACTTGCTTGTTCCTGATGCCCTGGAATGAACGGGCCTTGTGCCGGAAGGTTCACACCCTCATCTCAGCGCCATCTCCTGAGCAGTAAGCACGTTCAGACCCTTCAGTATTTCTCATCTCTTACCCGCCCAATAGCCCTTCTCCAAATACGTCCGCAGATAAGAAAGTAGGGGAACACAGCTCATGTCCAAATAGTTAAGCCAATTTAGAGAAATCCTAAAGGCCATTTCTTGAGGTTACACTTGGCTGAAGTTACACTTTTGCTTCTGAGAACTGCTAGTGATACACAAAGGCCGGGACAGAGGTGGAAATGCTTGTCATGATCATCACCGCAGCTGGGGGGGTGGGTAGGATGAGGCGTCTGGACCACAACACCTACCTTCAGAAAGCATTATTCTATTTCTATTTTGTTTTGTAATTATTGATATAACACAACAATTCTCATATCGGATAGGAAACTTCTCGAATATAGGCTGTGTGTAGAATTTGCCTTTGTGTCTCCCAAATTGCCTAGCAACTATGTCTTACATATTACAAAAGCTCAATAATTATTTGCTGAGTGAATAATAAACCAATGAGTGGAATTAAAACTACTTCATTATTCTCAGCCAGTGCATCAACCCATATGTTACCACACTCATTTCCTCTCTAAGATACTTCCCCCCTGAGGAAATGGAAGAACCCAAGTGCCTGGGAGACAGGTACAGGGTTGGGAGACATGGACTCTTTGTATTGTTGTTTTGGTTTGGATTTAACCAGCACACTGCACCTTAATCAGACAAGTGCCAGGGTGTTCACCTCTAACGTTCTAGAAAAGTGTACCTGATACCACGTTCGCTATTTATGTCAATCTGGGCATGCAAATTTACAAAAGTATTATTTCATGCAATTAAATCTTTTTTATCACAATCACATGACAGGTCATAAAGGGACGAAGAATGACATGCTGAATTTTCATGGCTAGAGCCGATGAGGGGCACATTCTCCCCCGGTGGCTGTCATAGGACCTGTGATCGCAGAAGTCTAGACACAGGACAGCTGCGAAGTGGAGCTCTATTATATCAGACAGTTGCCCTACTACGATACATCTAATTGCCCAGAAAAGACATTTCTACATGAATTATTCTTAATTTGATTTGAACCAGGCTAACTGTTGTCTGTTACAGATCTTTGTCCCATGATAACATGAAGCACTAAATTGAAGAAGTGTTTCTCTTCGATGCCGGTGCTTTTAAAAAAAAAAGTAAATGAAAGCTACAGAGACTGAAACTACATAAACATTTCAAATAAGAAGGATATTTGTCCGGTGATGTAATTAGAATTCTGATCATCCTTATCACCCTCCTGGCTTTCTAAGTTTGCGAAATTACTGCTTAAGGTCTTTGTCTGAATGTCTTCTCTAAAACTGAAAAGAAAATCATGTTCCTTACTGAACTACTGGGTTCACTGAAGAGAAAATTTGTATTAAAAAAATTCGGTGTTTCACTAAAGGTGGTTGATAAAATTAAATTCTTTCCACTTCAATTCTAACAGATTGTTTTAGAACTTTCCTGAGCCCTGAATGTGAATGGTTTCTCTAAAGGAAACGTGACCTGTAGAACCAGTTCTCTTTCTCTAATTTTTTAAGGTCCATTAGAACTGAGTAATTCCGTGTGTCTGTAACTTTATGCCGGTATTTTTAAGAATTTCAATTCAATTTTTTTTTTCAGCTGGCAGTGAAATTTAAAAGTCTTAAACATGCCCAAACATCTCGGGGGATTTAAAGAAAATTATAATAGTAACTAGTTTCTCCCCCCTCCCTAAAAAAATAGAGCACACTACTGAAATTATTGAAATTGACTGAGCCTTTTAAGCAAGTAAACACATTTTAACTAGGTTTTTTTCCCAATCCCTCCATTCATGCCAACTATAGAAATTAGCCTTCACTCTTCCTTCACTTACACATGGATACACACACTTGCATGGACACAAGAAAAATTTCTTTTCTCCTGTCAGCATTCCTCCCCGACAATGGTTAGATTAGTGGCATGAAGGCGGCCGCAGAGAAAGGACATTCAGACCAGAAGGCTCCCCGCAGGCACAGCTGGTAGGGGTTAATGGCGGCTGAACCTCCCAGCCAGGGCCTTTTCTCTATTGTGTGTTCAACTCCTGGGAAGGAGGGAGGCTTGTGACAGCCTCTGGGGTACAGCGGATCAGAGATAGAGCAAGTGGGTCACAGAAGAAGTGTTCAGGGGAAGGCGAGTTTAGGACGGCCAGGAAAATGGCTCTGAGATCCCTGTGGCCGAGCCTCTCACTGTACACACTTCTGTGGGGGACCCAAAGCATTGTTTTGTAAACACAGCTCATATTTGATCCCATTTCATGCCTTACATGAACAAACGGGCAAGGATGATGTGGAATTGTTCCTCTTGCAAAGCGGTGCAAGCTAGCGTGTATTACTCAAGTTTGTGCGCTGATGTCTGGGGGTTCTATTTTCCATATGGCATAAAGTCTCTGGAGGTGGACACAATGGCAAGGTGGGGCTCTTGATAAACAGGAGTGGACGTATAAGTAGAGAGCGATTAATTCAAGTTCACGTCTAGATAAAGTAGATGAGCTTTCACATACACCGTGGAATGAGTGTGGCCTGGAAGAAGATCCAGGCTTCTAATTTATTTATTTTTTTATTTTTTTTTATTTTTCTTATTATTTATTTTTTTAAAATAAGACAAAGGCCGGGGATTTAGCTCAGTGGTTAAAGTGCTTGCCTTGAAAGCACAAGGACCCGAGTTCGATCCCCAGCACCAAAAAAAAAAAAAAAAAAAAAAAAAAAACAAATCAGTAGTAAAACAAGACAAAGCAATAACCACAAAACAGCACTGAAACCACTCCAGACATCAGGTCTGTCTAATAGATTTTTAGATATAACTAATAAGTGGGGCTCCATTGGCAAAACGTCTTTTACAGAGAGACCAGACTTTAGAAGAAAGAAAGCTTTACAACTTTGAGAAACACTTGTCTGATAGCGTCGTGAAAGTAGGTTTTGTTACAGAGCATGCTCCTGTGGCTTAGGGTTTGGCGAACTAAGGGTCCTCAGTAAATATTTGTTAAATAAATAAAGACCCCACAGCCACAGAGGTTGGCTCTGCTGCTCATTTTTAACTTAAAAGGTCTGCTTGTTTGAAAATCAGAATAAGGTCCAAGGAGGATGCTTTTTATACTGGTGAAGTGAGTTTATTTCTTTTCAAAGTAGCTGAGTATCTCTACCACCGGGTGTTAAGACAGTTCACTTCCAAATTAATGTTGGCCTCATTTCTTTTCAATAAGCCCAACCTTAAGAGCTGTCTAATTGGAGACCGGGTCTTGGCTGCATCAGAGGCACTGAATGCTAGAGGCATCCGTATTCTGGTGCTCTTGGCTTGGTTTATCTAATTTGAAATTTTAATGCCACTTGACTAAAATTTGCCTTCTCCTTGGCTTTGTTTTGACTTATTACTCTGGGAAAAGCAAGCAGGGGGAAGGAGAACATATTAGAGTCCTGGGATTTTACCTGCGCATAAACATTTAATACTTCCTTCTTCTAGTCACAAGCATGTTCTGGGAAACAATACACTAGCCCAGTGAGCTAATTAAAGTCGTTCTCTTTAGGTTGTTCTCTTTAGGAGAGAGAGAGTGAATGAGTCCAAGCCTGGGTCTTACAACAGGGCTTTGAGACCAAGTCGAGAGGGCTCTGCCTTCCAGCCCCTGCATGTGTCTTCCTGGAAGGGACCGGGGCTCTGCGTAAACAAGCATCCTCGGGACTCCTTGCCATGAGCCAATAAGGATGACCATCTTGTTACTGGACATCATCATGAATGCCTGGAAGCCTCCAGAAGACTTAGACTCATGCAATAATTCGAGCTTGTTGGAGTTTAGTTGGCCTGGAGGTGCATGACTATCATCATTCTAAAATCGGCTACTGCCGAGAGCAATGTTACAAGTCAGGGTTATTGATAATATTCACAGGTACAAGTAACCAGCATTATCTTATTCACAAAAATTCATTTTATTCCTACCATTTTGTTATAAACTTCGAGGATTGTCCCAACATGTGGTTTTTTGTGGTGTACTACATTGAAAATACACAAGCCTTTCTTGTGTGCAGTCCTGACATAGTGCAAGCTCTAGGGGCTCTTCATGTTCTAGAAAGCACTCTCTTTCCTTTCTATCTTTTATTTAGGCCTGAGGGGTGGGCCCAACAAAAATGATCAGAGAATGGTACCTTCCATTATCGCTTGAAATAAAGAGGAATCTGAAGGGTTGAGAGCCATTCTCTTTACCACTTAGGCTGTTTGACTTAAAACGTGGAAGTTCTCCTCTGTATATGTGCGTCTGTGTGTGTGGGTGTACGCGTGTGTGTGTGTACATGTGCACATGTATCTGTTTAGTTCCTATTTTATTTTGCAAGAAGGAAAACAACTCACACGTGGACAAAGACTTTTCATTCCTGCCAAGTTTTAACTCACATTGCCTTTTCATGACTGTGTCCCAGAAAATAAAGCTAACACAACCTTCTTGCAGCAGGTGTCTGGGTAATCGGATGCATTTGCATTCCCTGATTTTTTGAATAAAAGAGAAGATAAGACTAGGGGAGTTTGTTGACCTTATTGGCCTGGTATGTGTATTAGGCATACAAAGATACAAAGAAATATTAAATTAAGAACTCAGAAAGAATTCAAATGACAGCCCCACACATTAGAGTTTTCGCATTTAATATACTTCCTGGCCTCCCTGGGAGCAATTGATTTGAAGCAATTGATTCAAATAGTTTGTTGTCACATTTTTTTTAAATGTAGGTAATTCCATTTTCAAAAACAGATTTAACAGAAGATGCTGTTTACAAAATCACAGGGCTGTTTTTAAACTGCTTGTGCCAAGATTGTGTGATCCAACCACTCAGGACATGCTAGGGAAAGGGTTAAGCTTTTCCGACTTTCAGATACAATGAAATTATGACAGGAAGAAAATTGTGCCATTTTAGCATGAAAATGCTTGTACAAATACTGTCGTTCCTTCCTTCTTACTTTCTTTATAATGCCTCAGCGATAGCTAAGATGACAGACATTTGACAGGTATCTGTAAGCACACGGCCCAGGCAGCTCATTAAAGTTTTTCTTTCTATGCATCAGCTTTCACAAAGGCAAAAACCCATTAGCATTGACTATTTTGCAGATTAGAAGAATTAAGGGCTTCAAACGTTGGCTTATACCAAGCAATGTCATTTGTGAAGTGATGTTTGCTTTATTATTTCCCTTTCTCTCCCTCTGAAACCAGACTGACATGACTTTAGCTCAACGTAGGGCATAATGTGCAAACCAAAGGACTGGCTCATCGATGAAAAGAAACACATTCCCTTTTATACATGACTGGAATGGCAAAAAGGGGAGACTTTACATGTACTATTTAGGCTCATTAGAGGACTGATTATGATAGTTCTCTGGTGTAATCTTTAATCGACTTTGACACTAGATTTGCCCCGTTACAAATCCTGTCATGCAAATTAAGTCATTTGTGTTGTTTGATATGGAAAGATCTGCTATGAAATGAAAGATTAGCTCGCAGATGAGGCTCAAGAGACCGCTGCCCTTGTGCACCGTGCAACTGATTACAGGGATGACAGCGTCCATTTCTACACTGCTGCTAACATTTAGGAGAGGAGATTAAATTAACACGGCTCTCCGTCTCCCTGCCGGGGGTTCTTCAAAATAGAGGTTCATGTTTTCACAGCCATTATTTTGGAATATACCGAACAGGTGCTCTGAAGGCAGGGCCCGCGTGTCCAGTCATTTGAACCTTTTCTCTATAGGCTGGTACTGTCCAGTGCACGCTCACAGATGGAATTCCTTTTCTGTCCAGTCTGTGCACTGACTCATGGGAAACTAGACAAACCAGGAGGGTGCTCCAGTTGCCCCAGCAAATTGTAATTTAATTGAGGACTTCTGTGCCCATCCCACCATCTAGTTTAAATGTTGAACGCTCTTACTCTCAGGTGTTTGGTCTGATTGACTGTCAATCAAAAAAAGCAACAATGTGAAAGATTTAATGAGCTTTCCCAAAAAGATTCATGTGAAAATCTTTTTAGTAACTGAAAGGATATCATAAATACTAATGGTATCTAATAGTATCAGAAACTGGAATCTTGACATTTTATAATCTTATATTGTTGCACTGGACATTTCTCATCTTGAAAATACAAGGAAATAATAGCAAGAAAAGAAACTACTCAATTTAATTCAAACTGCTAATAAATACATCTCAGAATACACTAGTTTGAGGCATGTTTCTCTTCAAAAATGTCTTTCAACTTACACCAAGAAGTTCAGCATTTTGGGGGCAAATCTGAGGAGGCTAAACAAACCCAACTATGGTGACTTGAAAGTGAGCATGAAGAGCAGTTGACAGAAAGAAGATCACAAGCACAATTAAGTTTGAGAAATCAAGAGCTCGATTTGCTAATGTAACAGATGCATAGCATGACTGTATTCAAAAGCCAAAGGTGAAAATTGAACTAATTCCTTCCTTGTGTGTTATACTCCAGCCAAAACTAACCAAGAAGCTTTTTTCCTTTTCTTCTTTTTTCCTCCAGTACTGGAGACTGAATCTAGGGTCTTCACGACAGCTACATCTCCAGTCCTTTTAAATTTTTTAAACAGGGTCTTGAACTTGCGATCCTCCTGCCTCATCCTCCCAGAGTGCAGGGATTACAGGCATGCACCACCACCACGCCTGGCTAAGAAGCTTATTCTTCTTAGGACCACTTCAGGACATTTAAAAAAAGTACTGCTTACCCATAGGTGATGATACATTGATTATCGTTTTTTTGGAATTAAAGTCAACTATCTCTTTATAAGTAGGAAAGTAGTTATATAAATAAGTTTAAATCAAACTTTTAAAACATTAGCCATATTTAGTGTGACACCTCACTGGTTACAAAATTTAGAAATTCAAGATAGTAATTAAAAATTACTAGGCACTTCATTAAAAAAGACTGGTGACCACAAAGAGGCCAATAACAAATATAATCCACTTGTCCTACCTTCAACTATTTCTAATTTATAATCTATGGCTCACATCTTATTTCTTTTCATAATGACTTTGTTTTAAAAAAGAGTGACTAAATATGATTATAGTCTTGCCATTCGAGGAAAGGTCAAATTCAGTCTGGCATTACTGGCTGGGAAGCCTGGAGGTTGAGTGCATTTCAGGCACAGGATAAATATTCCGTGTAATGTGGGGGCTGTCATACAAGGTGCCTTTGATTGAATACTAACATAAACAGTCATTTAAAATCCCTTTTAAACGATCATAACACAAGTTAGAGTGGCCTCCAGCAGCTTCATCTGTGTGTCTTCTTTTGGAACATTTTTAATAGGCACGCTTTGTCTTTTGAATGAGTCACACACCTCTGTTTTGATTAACTTTGATCAAATTTGGGGATTTCATTTCTCTTGCAGCTAAGTACAGAATTAGCCATTTAGGTAGCACTGAAAGGAATTTTTTTTTTTTTTTTTTTTTTTTTACTGAAAGGAATTTTAATGAACAAAATAACATGTAGATGTTCCTTGGCAATCCCCAGGGGAAAATTAGTCCATAATAGAGTTTAACTAAAGATTTGAGAAAGTTTTCATAATTCCCTCTGCTGACCTCACCACGGTAGAGGCAAATGTCCATGAAGATTTCATTACATCTGATATTCATGAAAGATCCAGGTGTATTTTTAGTCGTGTACATTTGTGTGAAATTATAAAAGAATGGGATGGGGACCCTGAACAGTAGATGAAGGAAGAAAAATGAAAATGTGAGGTTTGCATAATAAAAAGTTATAAAATCTGTAAGTTATAAATGGATTAAACGCTTGCTTTTACTACTATTACACTGACATTTGTGTGACTGAGTGTTCCCGCAGTTTATGTAGCGTTTCATTTGTAACCCATAATCCTTGCTATTAACATAGTACTTTAAATTTTATTTTATAGCACACTGAGCTAAATTGTTGCCATTGCTCAGCCATCCCCTTGGCCTGGGGATCTAGACAAGCACATACATTGTTTTAGACCGCTGATGGATCAGTTAATGTATCAAAGGGCACACTGTTACTTTCAGACAAGGCAGTGGTCGGGGACTGAAACCTGAATTCGAATCATCTGGAGGGTTTGCCACATGGCTGAGCCAGATTGCTGGGCCTCACCTGCAGACTCCTGCTCAGTTGTGGGGAACAAGATTTTGGATTTCTAACAAGTTGGTTGATCCAGATGACCCTGGTCTAGGAATCACACTTCAAGAACCTCTGAGGCAAAGACTCCTAGAAATACCTGAGGGTGTGTGTGTGTGTGTGTCTGTAAGATTTTCACATGGGAAAATATCTGACCTCTAGGGATAGAAAGGAAATAAATTGCCAACTGGCTTCCTTTAATGTTTTCTCTTTTCCTTTAAATGAGGCAGTGTTTAATTTTAGTTCTCAGGATATATCTTTTTTTTTAATTGAACTTTAGACATATTTTCCTGGTGGAAGAAGAATATGATTTCTAGGATCCATTAATGCCTTCATGAATATTTGATAACTGTGTTTAGAACTCAGACTAGACCAAAAACCTATATCACCTAGCACTTCTGGTAGACAGGATTGTGTGCCGCTAATGGTTAAAATTTCACTTCAGCACCTAATCCTTGTCATTCTGTGGCAAGATATATCTTGAGTTCTGACCAGAACAACATCTAAAGATTAAATGAATTCTCTTTGGCTAAGGCGAGCGAGAGAATAGCATTGAGCGTGGATTGTGGAGAAAAGCAGAATTTCTGGATTTCAGGATTTCAATGGCCAATCACTATCCTTTATGTGCCTAGTCCTGGGTTAGAGGCAAAGGTGGGAGGGGAGGGACACATAATGAGAGGAATGCCTTACCCTCCGGGGAATAGGATCTCACTCCTTCCCTGTGTCTGCTTAGATTAAGGAAGAACTAAGCCTGTTTTAGGATGCACCTCGAGCCACAAGGTCCTAGACCCAGCCTGCCCCTGAATACCTGGATCATTTTGGGTCAGTCATCAAAAATCTTTGAGCCCTGTTTCCTTTTCTGGAATGACGATTTATCACTTAGCTTTTTCATGCTTTAGATCTTGGCCGACCAAGTCACAGCTACCTAGGAATGTGGCCGCTGTTCTATCTCACAGTGGCGGTCATTTCCTGAAACAGTGATAACAAGGCCTGTCCTGTACTTCTGAGGGTCAAGGAAATAACACATGAACAAGGGCTTCTACAGAATATAAGGTCCTATGTAAATGTCACCCATCATTGTTCACTGCACATTAATATGTATATTTGGAAGGTGAAGGCAGGGGAAATGCTGATTTGACAGTAGATATGTGAACGTTTACAAGGCTAGGAATATCTGGAAATTGCCAGCTATTGCTGAAGTTATAAAGCCGGAGTTCAGAAAGAGCCAAGTAATGGCACAAATTTGCAAATCACCTGTACAAAGCTCATAATTGTCTCACTGGGAGTTCTCTTGCAAGACGTAAAAGAGGAAGACAAAGGTCAAGGACTCAACCAAAAGCTCTGAGTCCAGGAATAGGAAGAAGAATACGAAGAACAGAATAGGAAGAAGAAGAAGAAGAAGAATGGAGAGAGAGTCCCGCCCACAGTCAAGAAGGGGCCTTATGAGCAAGAGCATATTTGGGAAAAGTCAGTATTTATCAACTTTGATCTTGGAATCTAAATTGATTAAGATTAATCTTAATTGATTCCTCTACCCAAATATTCATACACTTTGATCTAAGATTACTAGAAATTTCCAGTGAAAATATTCAAGCAACCCAAAAGCCATATATACAAAGAATTTCCTTATAGAAATACCTACAACAAAAAAATATGCTCTCCAGAGAAGTCAAGACAGATAAAGAGTGAGGAAAGATAGATGAGTATAGAACATAGGCAGATAAAAAAAATCAAAACAGCCAGATGTGGTAGCTCATCATATAATTCCAGCACTCTGGGAGGTTGAGGCAGGAAGATTAAAAGTATGAGCTTAGCCTAGGCAAGGATAACTTAGTGATTTAACAAGACCTTGTCTCAAAATATTAATTAATTCATTCATTTTTTAAAAATGGCAGGGGATATAACTCACAGTGAAGGCCCTGGGTTCAATCTCTAATATCAGCCAAAAAAGCAAAATGTATTTTAATAAATATTGTGTAATTTATTTATTCCTGTAAGGTTTTATTCAAAAACATTGCTAAATCTCATTTTGCTAACATAGAAGTTGAATGTTTTGCAAAACATGGTTTTCATTCTGCCCATCACTGCATTCCCTATTGAACCCAGATTTTGAGATTTCAAGATTAGAAAGAATCTTTCATGAGTGAGTAGGAATCTGTAAATCCTTGTTCCTGCTTTTCTACATGACCTCGGGTAGTGTGTTAGTTATTTTTCTTGTTGCTGAGACAAAATACCCAACACCCAAAGTTAAAAGAGGAAAGGTTTATTTTGGCTCACAGTTTGTAGAGGTTCAGTCCATAATCAGCTGGCTCCAAGGCAGGGTGGCATGGTAGAGGGGCATCACAGAGGAGAAACAGTTCATGGCAGGCAGAAGACAGCAAAAGCAGCAAGCAACAAGCCTCTTTCTGTCTCTTATATCTTATCCAGGCTACCCTCCCTTAGGACAGGTAGTACTCACACCCTTAATTCTAGCATTGCATCCTTGATCCCAGCATCACACACCCTAGATCCAACCACCTCCAAAAACCCCCACCTGTGATTCGCATGAGGCTTTGGGGGAACATCTAGATACAAGCCATAACAGGTTAGTATCATTTAGCTTTGGTGGACATTAAGTCTCTTATTCATAAAATGATGAAATTCTTTAATTCCATGATACTGAAGTCAAAATTTCAGAATCTCTTGTCTGACTGTGGTGGACTTAATGTGGTCACCTTGAGCCAGAACTCCTAGCTGGACTGAGTTGGCGTGATACTGGGCATAGAGGATCCACCTGAGGACTGGTGCTGATGCAACATAAAGCAGAGTGGGAGCCAAAGTTAGTTGTGGGCTGTTTCCCAGGAGAAGCTCTGCTGTGGCTGGTTCTCCAGAAAGGAACTCAGCTGTTCCCGTTGAGGAAGAAGCCCGGGGTTTGCTGTCATCAAGGATGGCTGCTGTTGCTTTGGAGGAGCTCTAGTTGTCATCTCTGCTGCAAGCAGCGTATCCTGGTTCCAGTAAAGATTTCTTCAGCCATCATCTGCAGACACGGACATACATGGGACAGTGATGTGGGGCTCCCAGCCCTTGATTGGATCTTTTGGATCTCCACTGCCTAAATAGACATTTGGCACTCTTCCAACATTTGGCTTGTGGGTGAATATTGTGACTTATGAATGTCCTCTATTAAATCTGTTCTCTTACAACCATTGGTTCTGGAAACTCTAACTAAGACACTGACATTTATGAGGCCAAAAGAAGAGAAATTTCTCCCAATGTAGTCAGACATGGAGCTGGATTCAGGTTATTTATTTTGTGGTGATTACAACTGAAGACTTGTTGGTAATAAGTACAGCTGCCCCCCCCCCCCAGCTGATTAAGAGCACTTTTTTATTCTTTAGTGTTACTTTCCCCTCAAATACTGAGCACACCTGGGTAGGTCAAGGCCCTCTCTTCAGAATACTGGCTCTGGGTCTTGATTTTTATTAACCTAAGGCTAATGATTAAGGAAGATTTCAACTGCTATAACTCATCATTTCCAGCCATGAAAGATGATGTTGCAATGCCCAGAACAAGGCATATGAGGACTTGTCAAATATATAATAACTAGATTAAAAAATAACAGAACACAAAATATTACCAAAGATTTATTTCTCAGCCACATAAACTTTCTGGAACATTTTATAACATTTGACCATTTGGGTTTCACAAGAATGTTACAAATAATTACTCTACAAAAAACAAATCAGTGTCTTTGAAATCGACTAACTACTGCCTAAGTTACCTTAGAAGTCTTAAAAAGGTATAGCTCTGAAGCACCTTGAAGACAAATATGCACAGGTGTAAACTGATCTACACAGGCAGAAAGCATATGTTTAGAAAATGACCATATCCCAGGGTACTGCCATGGCATAGATAAACAGGTACGGTATGAATTAACCCTAGACTGTGATCTAATATAAAGTCTAAGAGGGAAAATTGATGTATAGTCTTTATTTCATTTTAGCCTAATTCCGTCGTGGTGGCAGTGGTGGAGAAGAAGATTTTGTTGGTGTGACAAACACATGTTACCAAAGAATCAGGAGGCCTAGCATGGAGGCCTAGCATACTGGCAGAAAATGGCAGTAAGTATTTGTCATATTAACAAAGAAAATGTTTGAAAGGATGAACTATAAAGGTGATTGACTCTTCTTGGCAATCAATAAATGACACACAGGCACACTTAGAGCAAACTAGACCCTAGAATATATTGACTTTCTGGGAAACATTTGGAAAAGATATCTATAATTCTTGAGGTTTAGCTGAATTACAATAGCATAAATTAATCAAAATTTAGCTTATTAAATAAAAATATATAGATATTAGTATATTACCCAAAAAATTTTTTTAAGAAACCCAGAAAGTATTGACTCAATGTATACCATAAATATTAAAGATGATTAAGCCACAAATGTAAAATATTGTTGATCTGAACACTGAATGGTTCTCATTATGGGCTGTGTATGCTAAGATCTTTATTCACTGGCATTATTTCAATTAATTCCTATAACAATCCTTTGAAGTAGGAACTATTACCTTCATTTTCAGATGAGAAAACTAAGTCTTCCAGACTCACCTCTGACCACACAATTAAAAGCATCATTTGAACCTCTCACTTGCCTGGTTCCCAGGCTCATGATCTTAACCACCATGCCATTCCATGAGAATAAACACAGGAAATAGAAATAATAGAGACAGGGTCTGGTCACAGAAGTCCACTTTTATGTACTCAAAGGAGTAGGTATCATAAGGTGTATTTGAATCACTTTTCGTAAGGAAAATGAATATAATCTAAAGAAAATCCTGTACAGAGAATGCCTCACTTGCTATACTAAATCAGCTTTCATGGTTAGTGAGTGAAGGTGAATCCTCATGCTAAGAAGTTTATGCCTGATAACACTTTCTGGATGCAACAGATTCTATAAACTGTAGTTTGTATATTGGTGGGTATTAAGAATCCATATTTCCCATATTTTCTTACTCTACTTCCAGTTTTGAGTAGGTAAAGGTAAAAGTGCTATGCCTTTTAGTGCATTGGTCTAAAGCACATATAGGTTTTTGAAGTGGCCCATCTACTTCTGCTGTCACGTGCTTTTATGCAGTTACTTTAAGCATAAGTTATATTGCTTCTTGGCCTCGCACAATCGGTGTTGAAACAAGTTCTCTGTCTCCATTTGGAACTCTGGGATCCTGGCCAAATCAGGGACAAGCCTTTGCACCAAAGTCTCCTTCACACTCTCCTCTAAATCTATACCTCCCTGCAAAGAATGCTAAAAAAGAAAAGTATGGGAGAAGGGAGGTGCCCTTTCATCTATAGCAGCCGAAGAAAAAGAGCACCCAGAATACTAGCATTATTAAAAGGGCACCAGCTTGTTTGGTTCCACAAATAGCTCAGAGTGAAGGACCAAAATCTTTATATGGCCTTTTGAAACATACAACTTGCATTGTCTTTGTCTCCTTTTGCCAGGATACCCTTCTGCTTTGTGACTGGTGATTACCAGACAGGAGGTTTTTCCCAAGAGGCAACTCATTAACAGGAGCAGGTCCTGCTGCTCTCAGCCTCCTTAGCACTGCAAACCAGGCCGCTACTGGCTTCGGCTGTCCTGGTGACCTAACCCACAGGCCTGCGCACAGGGGCCCGACCCTGACAGAGGAGCATCTGCTGTCCCACATGCGTGTGCAAACACACACACTCACACACTCACGCGCATCACAGCATTCATACAGAGACTCCTCCCGAGGACTGGGCCTGAAGTCTCTCAGTGCGCGAAGCCTGCTGAGTCTGGGGAGAGGGACTCCCCTGTGATCCAGGAAGTCCAGTCCTGTGGGCTCAGTGCTTTAAGCCACAGAGTCGCCAAGGAAACCACTGCTGTTTATGACTCTCTGGAGCTCAAGAAGTAATTCTTACCTGCTTTAGCCAGACTGACAGTGCCGTGACAGCTTCAAGAGGCTGTCGTTTCCGCGGGCAGGTTCTCTAAATCGATTATTAATGAAGCGCTGCCATGTTTTAAGTGGCTCTGTTCTTTGGAGGGAGTGTGTTTATATTTAATTATCGAAATGTGAGCTGTGCGATGGCACAGTAGCACAAAAGTCAGCTATTATCCCCCAAAAAACGCTCCAAAATCAATCTTCATTCAAAACCCATAATAAAAAAATAAAAAATAGCAATTTATTGAGAAAAACTAAAGACATTCTGTGTCAGAAAAGCTATCATTAGTTGTGCTAAAACTAATATGTACATATTTTTTAAGGGAGATGTGCGTAATTATGCAAAAGAATTTTAAGTACTTAGTGAATGGAGGCCCCACTGGATTGTCACTATCATTGGTAGTTTGACATTTGCCCTATTTCTGCCTGTCACGGCCAACCATGGAGGCAGCTGTTATTAGAGATGAGTATAAATGGTAAAAAGAAAAAAATCCACCCAGTTTCCATACTCCCACCCTTTCTTGAGTATAATAAAGTTCTGATTTCTTCTAGAGTTGAGGATTTTGCCTACACCGCTATTCCTGACATTCCATGGTGACAGCAGGGTCTTCGGCAGAGGTGGGAGAGTGGGGTGATAGAAGAACCTCCCCAGTGGGTATTAGTGGCCATGGAGTTCTCGTACAAGAGAGATTGGCACAGCCGTCTGAATGGAGGATGGCTGGGGACCACAAAGTTGCATAGTATTTTACAAGGTGTGATCAAAATATATAGTGAAGGCCTGGGGGTTTACTTCAAGGGCTAGAGCGCTTGCATAGCAAGCACAAGGCCCTGAGTTCGATCCCCAGCACCCCCTCCAAAATATCTATGTAGTGAATGTTTGAATTTTAAAAATTATTATAGTAAAAGACACATTGCCATTAATTTCCATCAGAATACTCCCCCTCACTTTGAACACAGTTATGCTATCATTCTTGTCACTTTCTAAAGCAGTACTGGATCCTCTTTCATGAGGGGCTTTGTGAATGCTGTTGCAGAATGCTGCTCACCAGAATGGTAGGCCTGTAAAAACACTGCAGTTTGTCCTCATCCACATCATCTCTGGATTGGCACCATGCAGCTTCTGGCACTTCCTCAAAGTCAGAATGACCATGAAGGGAAACACTAAACTGATCCAGGACATCAAGTCAGCCACAACACAACTAAAGACACTTAGGAAAGCGGACTTCCAGAACTGCTTCAGAAAGTGGCAAGAATGATGGGTAAGTGTGTTTGAAGCAAGGAGGAGTATTTTGAGCTGAATTAATGACAGTGTGTCTTTTACCGTAATTTTTTTTTTAAATTCAAACATTCACCAGAGTGTTTGATCCCACCTCAGTATTCACAGACATAGAGGCAGCAACCTGAAGATGTGTGCAGAGGTGCAGCTCAGCAACAGTGTACTAAACCACTACTGAGGAGATGTGGTTTCTACTCTTTTCTTTTTGTGGTACTGGAGATTGAACCCAAGGTCTTTGCACTAAGCTAGACCCCACCCCACCCCCTTTTGGAGGCAGTGTCTCGATAAATCCTAAATTGCCCAAGCTGGTCTGTCCTCTTTCCTCACTCAGTCTTCCAAAGTGCTGGGAAGGCTGGCATGTGCCAGCACAACCATCTTGGTCTCTACTCTTTAGGCCTCTACAGTAGTTCAGAAGAGGGGGCAAGCACTTTAGCATTTTAAATACAAGAGGTAAAAACTGGTGTAGAGGCCCAAGCTCTATAATATCATCCTAAGAATGTTTTAACCTGCAATTCTGAAATCAGAGATGTTCAATCATTTTATTAATCAGTGTTATTTGTAATGATAAACTGGACATAGCTATCATAGCTATATTAGTTACCTATTGCTTTTATGACAATTCATCACAAACTTAGTGCCTTCAAAATCACATCAATTTATTATCTTATAGTTCTAGAGTCTGGAGTCCAAAATGGGGTTCACTGGGCCCAAACCAAGCTGTCAGTGGGGCCACACTGCCTCCTGAGGCTCTAGGGAAGAATCAGTTTCCCTGCCTTTTCCACTTCTAGAAATCTCCTCTATTCATCAGCCCAAGCTCTTGCTACCACCTCCAAGACCAAGACCACAGCATCGCAATTCTCTGTCTGGTCTCTGCTTCCATTGTCATATCTCAGTCTCTGGCTCTCCTGCCACACTCTTATTCTTACAAGGATCTTTGAAATTCCACTGGGCCCAGTCACGATCTAAAATAATCCCACTTTCTCAAAACAGTTAACTCAATCAAACTACAAACTCCCCTTTGCCACACAAACAGATAAATGTATGGATCCTGGGAATTAAGATGTGGATTTTGAGGGGGTTATTATCTTCCCCACCACAGTAATATTAAAAACTAAACCCTAGTCTTACAAGATCTGGTTTCAAATCTCTGCCTATTATTAATTGTGGTATTCCTTGGGTGAGCCAATAAATATCCTTTGCTTACTTTACCCACCTAACTGTGTGTTTATGACCGAAAGTGAGGCTATTTATAGAAAGGTGGAATAGATACATCAGTACATGACTGTTGGTTACCAAACTACTTTAGCAACAACTGATGCTATATCCCTTCAGTTATCACCCTCCCAAATGCTCTCATATGGACAACGCAATTTCCCCCTGCATCCATAATTCCATAATCTAATATTTCTCTTTCCTTCATTTTCTAGGAAATTTGCTTTTTTTGACTTGACACATACAGCCATCACTAGTATACAGACAGTGTTTCTGCTATTCTTTACTGAAAATGTTGCATTCAGTTCTGCCCATCAGGATCCAAAGTAGCAAGCTTGTTAAGTGATTAAACTCATTTTCTTCATTTACCATGGCGCCAGATTTCTAGCTTCTTTATAAAACTAGCTCAGTCATGTGGCAGGTTTGACTGGAGAAGCCAGATGTAGAGCGTTTTCTCCACCGTAAATTAATCTGTCTTACTCAGAGTTTAAACTATAAAGTTGGCAGAAAAAAATTTTTTTTTCGCAACTTGCCCAATTATTGTGCCTTGTAAAATAAAAAGATTGAGGGGGCAAAGCTCAGTGATTTTTGTTCCTCATATGTAGGCAGATAAATAAGCTTTCTTCAAAAGTTAAGTATTTGCTTAGCACTATCCATTTTTTTCTATATCTATTAATCATCATATCTGGTCAGATTTCCAAAGAATACAGTATATGGAATTCTTTCATTTTTCAGTTTTTCTAAATTTTTTCCTCATATTCAGGTAATCATTTTTCTAATTTTCACATCTAATTGTGTTTGTAATTATTGAATTTTAGATATTAAGACAAAATTGGCACTAAATGTTATGTGTTTAGAAGAAAATAGGTAATTCATAAATAGGATGATAATTTGATATTTATAAAGTGCCAGTTCTGCATATTAGCATGAGAATCTATAATTATCATTGAACTATTCTTTGAATTTCAGAAAGTGGCAAAAAGGAGGTTATGAATTTTTACACTTAAAATTCAAGATCAGAAAAAACATTTCTGCAAAACCAATTATTTAGATACATGTTCTTCTGTATTATCTCTCTCAAACTAAACATACTCTTCAAATATCAAACTATTAGATGGTTAATACTTACCATACTGACTCCTGCATATACTGAGCACTCAATTATATACGAATGAATGAAGTTGAGTGATCAGTTGGAAGATTCTTTGAAAGGGAAACAGAGAAACTGACTAAATCTTAAAGGAGTGCTTTTACATTATTCATGTTAAGGGAAATAAGAAACTATGTAGAGAAAATGGCATGAAAGCCTTCCTACTTGTTCCAGTGGCTACAGCTATATAATGAAATGCCCTGGAACGTAGTGGCTAAAAGCAACAATAATCATTTATTTTGCTCGCAAATCTGCATCTGAGTTAGGAGCTCTCCTCCCTGCTCCACGTGGTTAAAGTAGGTGGCACTGCTGGGAACTGCAGGACCCACGTCTAGAGGGCTCCCTCCCTGCTCAGGCTAGCTATCATGTGCCTGCTCCTGGCTCGCATGTGGGCCTCCTCACTGGGCCATCTCATAGGATCTTTGGTCTTCCTCGCAACATGGTCGTTAAGTTTTGAGAAACACAATATAGAAATTGTTTATTTCTTAAGGCTTGAGCACAGAAAGTCATATAGGATCGATTCTTCTATACTCTACTGGTTAAGGAATCACAGTCCTCCTACCCCAGCTTCCTGAGTGACTGTTGTAGGTGTGCACCCCCATGCCAGCCTTGGAGAACTTTTTCTGGAAAAGCCAGAGAGTAAATCTTTTAGGCTTGATGGGCAAAAGGACAATCTCTGTTGCAACTATAGATGGTCCCTGACTTCTTACACTTTTTAAATTTACAAGGGTACAAAGATGATAAGCATTGAGTAGAAATTGCCTTTTGATTGTTGATCTTTCCCCAGGCCAGTGATACGTACTATCCTGCCCTGTCATGATACTGACTGCGGCAGCACCCACATCTCCTTGTCTTGGCAGTAAATCACTAATGCCCTGCAGTGTACTGTGTCACTAAGCTCCCATGTTCAGTGTGTCAGATGTATTAAATGCATTTTCAACCTATGATGGGCTTATTGGGGTTTGACCCCATCACAAATCAAAGAACATCTGTACTCAGCTCTGCAGTTGCGTGCGCAAACAACTATAGACTCCACATAAACAAATGGTCATGGTTGTACTCCAATAATATTTTGTTTACCAAAGCATGTGTCAGGCCAGATTTAACCCACAGAATGTAGTCTGCCTGTGCCAGCCATCCAGGGCACACGCGTCTAGCTTCTCTATTCTTCCTTCTCCCCTGCTTACTAAGCCAATCATGCAGCTTCTCTCAGCCCCTTTTGCCTTGGGGCAAAATCCTATTTCTAAGAGCATTGGCCTTAGCCTTAATGTTACTTCCTCAGCGAGTTCCTCACATATGTACCTTAGCGATTTCTCCTCACTTTTCTCCCAACAGTGTGCTATTTCCTTAGCAGCCAAGAGGAGCTTTTGGAAGAAGAGGTTTTCCTTGATGGAGAAAAGCCCATGGGGCAAGTGGCTGGGGTTATTGGAAGGGGGAACCTGGCATGGCTGAGGAAGCAGAGAAAAGCCAGCGTGGCTGAAATAAGGTGAGGAGGGGAAGGATGCTAAGAGGTAAGGGCAGAGAGGCAGGAGTTGCTAGGTCCTACGGGCCAAAAAGAGAATGTTAGTCTTTATTCTGTATCTACATCCATTAATCCTCAACAAAATTTAGACAGGGCCCTGAGTTATGTCCTAAGCTAAGGCCGCAACCACATGTGCCTTACATACTCCCCAAGGGCAGCAATTTGTTCTTTTTTCTCATCACAGTATTCCTATGCCTGGCTCCCAGGAAGCACTTGGTAAATATTTGTTGAACAAAGGAATGACTGAATGGGAGTATTATGGTCTACACGATATCTGTTTCAGAAGTAGATTCTGAGATGGCCATTCTTGTGAAACTATTTATTAGTGATGTCTCCAGGAGCAGGAAGAATATGCAAGAGAAGGGACCCAAACAAGAGCGCAATACCAAGTATGGTTTTAGAAAGCTTAACTTTGGTTCAACTCTGTAGAGAAGATCCAAAGTTGGTAAGATTGTACCTCTGAGTTCTTTCTGTTCAGGACTAGAGAACTAGGTTGGTCCCCAGGGTACATAAATTTTCGGGAAACTCTGGTTCCCTGCCACACCAGATGTAAAGGTAGCCCTCCTCTGACAGAGAGACAAGATGCTGGCGGAGAGGGGCTAGTGTGCATACCAAATGGCAAGCACCCCAAGACATACGGGCAGAGCCTGCCAACATCTGATGCAGTAGCATAAGGTTTTCCAAATGAGTGCTAAATACGTTAATACAAGAAGCACTTCAAGAAAATCCCATGTTCCCAACCTGTGGATAGGCAGAACTGTTGCAAAGGGTCTCTAGCAATGAGCTGTATTCTTCACGGATAATAGTTCCATCTCTCTTCTATTTATTTTTAAAACATCTGTAAGATGCTATTGTGATTGACAAATGCAAATTTATTTAAAAAGTGTTATTGAATTAATAACAGCTTCTTAAATTATTTTGGTAAATAGGAATATGAAAGGCATATAACTACTATCATTTGGAAAACTGACTTTTTGGCATTATAAAGGTATTTTCAAGCTCAAAACTATAGGAGCACTAATGTAAATCTTCATAAATTTTTATCACTAAAATATAACCATTTTTTCAGACTGAGATGGAGAAAATGATATAAGGGAAACAACATTATATTGTTTAGAGTAAATAGTTATTCAAGTTAGATGAAGCACAGTGGGAAATTTCCCTAGGTCTTGAGACAAGAGCCCTGGCTCGGAACAAGTCACACCCCCAATTTCTATGTATTTCTTGAATAACGTATTATTTTCCTGCTTTGAGCCATGGATACCAGCGAAAAAGCAGCTGTAAGACATTTTAGTGAACATAATACACTGTCACTATAAAAAGTGTTTGCTGTTATAAAACATTGTTTCTCACTTCATTTCACATAATCATAACCCATTAGGCATCTCTGTCTTTGACCTTCAATAAATATCTGAGGACACAAAGAAAGCTACACATGATATAATGGATTTCTCAACTTCCAATTTGTTGGAGGAAAAAGAAAAACTTCCCTTAGGTTTTTTGATTCTCAGTTCATTCCTTTCTTTCTATAGTGGTTACCCTTTTCAAGTACACACTATTTTTGTATCTGTATCCTAATTCTGTCAGGTTCATTGTAAATGATTACACAAGTGTGGTATTTAACACATGATTTCTTAGCTACTGGCCAAACCACCAGCATTTTATGGGCCTTTTCTTTTTCTCGCTGTGTAACATTACGGAGATCTTTCCACGTAATTCTCAGCCCTCCCTAAAAGAAGAGCCACTTCATTCTGCTTGCAAAACTTTGGATCTTTTACTTTTGAACTTATTTTTTTTTAATTTTTGTTGCAAATAAAAGTATTTTTGTTTTCTTTAATATCATAGCTTTTATTTTGTACTAACCTTTTTTGGCATGAGGCTCTAACCCAAGGAGCTCGCGTGCATGCTAAGCATGGGCTCTGCCATTGAGCCACATCCTAGTTTTCACCAGGGATGATTTTGCTCTGTAGGAGCTGTCTGGAAACATTTTAGTTAGCACAGCTGGGACGAGGGGAGGAAGACACCAGCATCCAGGTATAAAGGCCACAGATGCTGCTAAGTAACCTATAAGGCACAGGACAGGCCCCTGTAGCCCAGAGTTACCCAGCCCAAATGTCAATAGTGCCAAGAGTGAGAAACCCTGACTAGATTAAGATCTGGCGTCCATATCTTTGAACAGATGGATGCTGCAATAGTTTATGAGCTTTAGAAGCTTGGTAATTAAAATCAGCCTTTAGGTTTCCACACAGTGAGAAGCAAATAAGGTCAAAGCCAGCCAGAAGACTCCCTTAGCCTTCCACCCTGTGGGGGTCAGATACCTGTCTTCAAGCTTATGTGAAAAAACCTAAATACTAGGGTTCTGTGTGCTTAACACCCAGTGTCACTAGTGGGGTCACAGGAGGTGACAGAGCCTCTCGGCACTTCTTTTAGTAGATGATTAATTACAAAGAAAGGTCCCTGCATGAACTCAAAATTTCAGCTGTCTCCTGAAGCAAGTTGTGTGTGTTCAGGAAACATGTCTTTTGATTCAAGCCACCAGAAACTGATTACCATTAACCCACATATGCTCTTTGCAGAGCAAGCCTTCCTTGGCAGATAAAAACCATGAAATTTCATAAGGACCGTAGAGTGCTAAACACTTGGATGGCAAAGGCACAAATACTGCCATCAATATCCTCAGGCTGTGGGCAGCTATTAACATCAGCCGTACATACTATGACTTTATTTCCTAAGCTACATAGATAGTGCTTAAATGTATGGATTTATTATCGCATTTGGCATATTTTATTTATAGCATAAGAAAGGTGAAACATTCTGCAGCATTGCATGTTAAGATTAGGATTTATTGTCCAGGAATCCTTGAACAATTTTATCAAAAGCCCATTTCTAGGTGGTGTTTTTCTGCAATAAATCATACAGCAAGAATCTATCAGTGGACACCAGGAAGAGATAAATGAGTATAGAGGAAAGAGGGTCATCACAGATTTTTTTTTCTGTATCATGACCTGTCATTGGCAGAAATCCATTTATTATGGTTCACAGATGATTTTTTTTACCTACTTGCTGTGTTTTCTGTTTGGGGTGTTAGCTAAGATAAAATGAAAACCCGGTAAAATGTAAGCTATCAAAATCCATGAAGACAGACATAACTTAAAGATCACAAAACACAAAGAGTATCAATTTTTTTCTCCTCTCATATAGTGGCAACCTTTTTTTAGATGTCTTTTTAAAGTGTACATATTCTAACTTTGAAAGTAACCATTCCATTTGAGTAGATAAGTAATGGAAAACCAGATTCTAGAGCGACAAGAACTTTTGATCTTTCAGCAGAAAGGCAGACAGAGCTGTTGAACCCTGCGAAGCGTTGCTCAGTGAGTTTTATTTATTTTTTTTTATTTTATTTTTTTTTTCCCTCGGTGCTGGGGATCGAACTCAGGGCTTTGTGCTTGCAAGGCAAGCACTCTAACCACTGAGCTAAATCCCCAGTTGCTCAGTGAGTTTTATGTCATTTTCTGCATACTCAAACTCACTTCATCTGTAATCAGGACCCTGTAATTTGGAAGAAGATCAGGTACATAAAAAAATACATGCTAAGTGTTGGACTAAATGCAGTGTAAGAATAATCTTTGTGAAGTTTTTATCGTAACTATAACTGAATTTACACTTTGCTTAGAGAACTCAATAAAATACAGTGTTTCAGATTTCTTCTTTACTATATTAATTTTTTTATGCCCTTTCTCCCACAAGTTGTCTAGACAAAAAGCAACTTGAAAAAATGTGTTTCTGGCTTCTTAAAATGGCATACTAAGCAAGCATATACATCAGTGAGTAGAGTCTTCCCAAAGAGTAGTCAAAAGAGGCTGTGTGTGTGTGTGTGTGTGTGTGTGTGTGTGTGTGTGTTGCATGCTCTGAAAGCCCATCAGCTCAGGATAATGCTCCCTGCCTAAAGAGACCCCCAGCAGGCATTTGCTTTAAACACAACAAGGAAATACAGAACAATTGCTTTCCAGTATGTGGCTCAAGTCGGGTCCTTGGCCTTCTATTTCAAGGAATCTGGAGCAAGTGAGTTTCCTATTTTACCTCCTTCCTGGGAAGGTGAGCACAGCTCCCTGTCTGGGGGGACTGGAAACCACCACAGCAATCCTAAATGAACCCATAGAATGGAGCACATAGCAAGAAGATAAGACTGCTTCCTTCCTACTTCATCAAATACAATCTGCCTTTCTGTAATACCTGATTGGGAGAAACTGCACAGATTTGTTGTTGTTGCTACAGGAAAAGGACCAGAGACTACATGAGGCAAGCAAGGTACTTGCTTCGGGAACCAAAATTTAAGGAGATGGAAGGGTGCCCAAAACCTCAGCAATCCAAATAGTATTATAAAGCCAACTTTAAAATTACAATTACTGCAGAAACTTCATGTCAAACAAAATATCAGAAGTTTAAATAAAGACAAGATCGGTACTGTTGATTTTTTTCTTTTTCTCTTGCAAAGCTCGGCATGGCACTCTCCAAACTGACTGAAATACTCTAAGTGGAAGTTTTTCAAAGAGTCAGTTGTCTTTGCGACTGTAGTGGCTCCACCTGGGCAAGCTGGGCATCTTCTACAGCAGGACTTTATCTCGAGCTGTTACAGCTGGGATGGTTGTGTTTGGGAACAACACCTGCGACTACGTGGTGGGAGGTGACTCACAGCCTGCTAGTTGTGCTGTTTTGCACAAGCCGCTTGCCTTCCATCAGGTCAGTTTCCTAATCCTGAAAAGCACATTGGGCCAAAGTAAGGGCTTTGAGATATCTCTGACCTGCCGTACCAATGAAAGATGTCTATATTCAAACAAATGACTTGGCCATTGAATTGTGTTTATTCAGGGTTGACCTGAATTATCATTTTGCTTATTTTCCTAATAACATTTCATTAGATCGGCTTTTAATTCCTTGACTGAGACCTCAGAAGCTTTGAAACTCAGGCCTGGTGGTTAATTCCATTCCACTCCTACCAAGATTCTGTATTTTTCAGGACCCATACAAGACTTTAAAGTCTGTCAGTCTTGCCCTTTTAATAAATATTATGCTTGTTCCTCAAAAATAATAACAATCGGCTTGGGGATTTAGCTCAGTGGCAGAGCACTTGCCTAGCAAGCTTAAGTCCCTGAGTTCCATCCCCGGCACCAAACAAGACAACAACAACAACAAAAACCAATCCCTAGCGCCCAAATAACAATCACCATCAAAATCACATTAAATGCATATTGGATCAATAAAAACTTTAGTCGTCTTATTTTCAGTAAGTAACAAAACTGGTTTTTCTCCAATTATTTAGAGGTCTCAAAATTCTCACCAGCTGCAGGCTGGGGATTTAGCTCAGTGGAGAATGTCTACCTCGCAAGCACAAGGCCCTGAGTTCGATCCCCAGCACCAAAAATAATTCTAACCAATTCCAAATACTAGGAATGTCATTGTATGGAAACTGATTTAGAATAGTACATATGTGTACTAATTACAGTATTACAGCAGGGGTGGTGTGATCCCAGCTTTTCAAGAGGCTGAGGCACAAGAATGGCAAAGTGGAGGCCACAGTTGAAGAATTTAGTGAGATCTGGTCTCAAAAAAACAACAAGGTGAAACTTGGTGAAAAGTGCTTGCCTGGCACGTACAAGGACCTAGGTTCAATCACCAGTGCCACAGATGTCCTGGAAGGATGCAGAATATTACCCTGAGAAACAAGGTCCTCAAGGAAATCCATTAGGGGCTGGGGATTTAGCTCAATGGTAGAGCACTTGCCTACCAAGCCCAAGACCCTGCATTCGATCCCCAGCACCTCCCCCACAAAAAAGGGAAATACCTGAAAACACTTTTTAAAAAAATCTAATACAAAGAGACTATTTGAAAGAACTATTGCAAAAGCAGCAGAAAGGAAGGGACTACTGCAATAGAGTGTGGCGACCATTATAACAGAGAGAACACCAATCATTGGGTCTGTAAACACCTCAAAAGTTCACACATAGAAAAAGGGAAAAGAAAAAAAAATAAATATTATGCTTGTTTTACTTCTTAGAATGTGTGAGTTTAGATGATTCCTTCTTTTCCAGCTAAACAGTACATTCCTGTGGATATCCAGACAGAACAAAAACTGAAGAATGGAACCAGAGACACAATCATTAAGTTTGGAATAAAGCCACAAAAAAGAAAATTTATGAAGAAAACAGTTTTGCATCACATAATCATTTCAGATTTCTCTAATTGGCTGTCTTAATAGGATTTTAATCTGATAATTAGTAACCTAAAATTTCATTTAAATCTTTAGTCCAGTAATTATTCCATCTCTTCCTTTGGCGTACTATGCTACTTCATTTATAGAATCTTGGACCCTCATTTTTTGGGGGGTGCTGGAGATCGAACTCAGGACCTTGTGCTTGCTAAGCAAGCACTCTACCACTGAGCTAAATCCCCAACCCCTCATTTTTTTAAAAATATCAGCCAATAGCTTGAAAGAAGGCATGTCCTCAGTTTTGTTTCTTTTTTTTTTTTTTAGCATCAATGTGATTTTTTTTAAAGGAGTACAGAATTAAGAATGATAAACATTAGAAAGCAGAAATATTTCACACTTTTTTATTTGTGCTAAGAAGACTTGAAATATTGGACCAAATAAAAACACTTAAGGCATCTGTTGTGCTGATATTATGGAGGAAAGTCTAGTTGTGTATGTGAGGTGTGTAAAAGACAGCACATGTGGTGTGTAGAAATCGGAACCTACTTTTCTCTGGCTTCTTCAGGAGCCGGGTTCCAGCCTACTCCCCTGCTCCTTACCATCTCCATGCGAGTATCCAAAACATTGCCGGCTTGGCCTGAAAAGCAAGTAAAGGGTACCCAGGAGCTGATAATCCATGTGGCATTTGATTGTAAGGCCAATGGGAAGAATTTAAATACTTTACAATGTAAAATAACTTAGTTCAATTGTTATAAAAAGAGTGACTGATAGAAACAGAGGAGAAGACTGACTGTACTCTTAACCCATTGCAGGGTGTAAATTAAAGGCTGTCTTTGGGCATTTTAACTTAGTCCAGACATTTTACACAATTATTGTCTCAACAGGGTAGAAGAATAATAGGGAGCTTGCTTCCTTTGCCACATAATTTTTTCTTACTGTTTCTGACATATCGGGTAGGGAGGATAGAGAGAGATGCATTTTACTTTGTGAGTTTAAATAACCTAAAAACCAGTAAGTTTCATGATTATTTAAAATATCCTTATGTCAGTTGCCAATGAAGCATTATGTATCTAGAAGCAAACAAAAGAAAAAAAGAAAAAGAAAAATTCCTCTTGTTACCAGGGAAATGAAGTCATATTTGAGAAGGCAACAATTACAAATGAATGCTCCTTACACATGATGGTTTGATCATTCTGACCTATGAGTTGTTTTTTAAGATAAATAAAATTACACGCCAAAGCGATATTGATGCATCTTGCAATATTTCCAGCTTTTTGTGCTGCCTTCCTGGGCTGATGTTTAAAGGATTAGAATGAGGCTTACCTTCTGCGTGTTTTTGAAACTTCCCACTGATCAGCCTCGGAGAAAAATGCTCCAGTGTATCATGTTTCCAACACTTAAGGATCTAATTGGGATATTGTTCTGTACATGCTGTTAGACACTGTAGTGACAAGAAGAGTCCTGGCCCACCTTGGCCAGGAGCCAATACATACCTTCCCTGAACAAAGTGCAGGTAATTAAAGTGCGACTACTGAGAGAGCACCGCGGAGTGCGCACAAAAATAGCCATCAATAAAGTGCTGGAGAGCGTGCTCCTTGGGAATGTCAGAGCTCCTTGTTACATTCACTTTCCTTTTCAAGTACAGATCCTCAGAGGTAGTTTCTCGCCCCCATCACACTCATTTATTGGCTATTTTGTGAGAAGTTCTAAATTTAAAAAATATAAATAAAGCAAAAATCCTCCTCCATCATCTATACAAGATTACCTGACCAACACCACTGGGAGATCAAACATACATGATTTCATAAAATTTAAGGGATGCTTCCTTTCAGTTGCAAAGGAAGAAAAGAACTAAGAACTAAATAAAATGCAGGTGGTATTTTTACATCAGTCACAATCCCCATTAAATCAGCCTATTTAAATGTGCACAGGCCTTTCATGCAGAGCCACTCAAATGCCCTCGCATGGCCGGTTCTGCCAGTAAATCAGAAAGGCACTGGGATTGTATAAAACTGCAACATGACCCTGGGTAAGCTCAGTTACCATTACAGCATCACCATTTAAAAAATAGTTCTTCCATTCTTTTTTAAAAAACCACAATTTTGTGCAAATCTTCAAGCATCAGAAACCTCTGAGTAGCTGGTTCCTACCGTGAACCCTAAAGGATTTACACCAGAACTTCCCAACACCACTAAGGGGAACAATGCATATAAATCCCTTTCACAGTGATGGGGAAATGGGACCCTTAGAAAGCTCCTTCCCTATTCAATGAAACCTGCCAATTTTTTACTCTTAAAATATGATCCCTTCTACAGGGCAACTTCAAAATGGTTTCTCTACATTTCTTTAGATCATGTGTAAATCAAGTGCTGTTTAGCAGATACCATGTATAAATCATCCATATTTTATCCCCTCTCTTTTTATAGAATGCATTTGCAAGATCAATTTCTGAATTTTCAAAAAACTTCCTTGACTACTTTAAACTAGAGACGGCTTGTTTTTGTTTGTTTGTTTGTTTGTTTGTTTTTTGTTTTTGTTTTTTTTGGTGTGTTTTTTTTGGTTTGCCTTTCCCTAAGTGACCCTCAGCAAACACAATGATAGTTGAGTGCGCAATCGTCTGGCAAGGTCAAATGGAGAGTTACGACAGACAGGCATCTATTTATTTATACATGTTGCCCTGCTCTGCTGAGGTAGCCTCAACACATTCAAGTTTTTAAATCATAGAACTTATTTTCAAATCAGTTTCTTGAAGACAGTTGAAGGATTCAAGTCAATAGACTCTGATGGCGGTGGCCGTGGTGGTGTTTTAATTAAATCTCCTTATAGGGTCACTTAATGATATTTTTAGGATGCTTGATGCAGCCCCCAGGTTGAGGACTGTCTGCAGAGCATAAAGGATGGGCTGCTCTCCTCTGCCACAGCCTCTGCTGATTTACAACCACTTTGTGTTTGATGTTGGACAGGATAATTTCATCAGTCTCCAACCCTTGTGATCACATCCCAAAATGACTCGTCAGGTGAAGCCCTGCTGGAAGATTGCTTGTCACCTGTAGGAAGTAGCTGTCTGCTCTGAGTACTCTTTCCTCATAAATGTAATCATCTGTTAGTTATTCATTGAACTATACTTCATGGGCTCGATGGAGTGGTGAGGGCAGGGGACCAACTCCTCACGGGGAAAATGCCTGGAAACAACTCAAGCACCCATCGGTCCCCCCTTCTCATCTCTTTCTAATGTTGGAGGAAGGAATATGAATCTGGGTTCATTTTTGAAGGTTACTGTGGAAAAATCCATTAAAGGACACTTAAGTTTTTTAAAATAATTTTTAAATTTTTTACAAATCAGGAAAATGAACGCAGAACTGGTAATTTGCCTATGGTCAAATTGCTTATAGAGTTTGCTTTTTTCTTTCATAAGGACTATTGTTATTTTACAGAAAGCCAATGAATATTTGTAGTGTTTCTGTGTGTCAGGCTGAGCTCTAGGAATTCTCACAAATTTGTGAGGAAATATCTCCCCCAGTACTGGCTGCTTTATTATGATGACCCATTCCCCATTGTTAAAGCTGGTATCATGAAAGATTTGGCTAATGAGGATGTTATTATACTAGCTGGTGAAAGTAGCCATCTGGGAATGTGACTAGAGCTTCTTTTTAGTTATCAGTAGTTCTCATGGTAAGATGCAAGGATTCCTGCAAATATAGTTGGGAGTGTCGAGGGGTGTCTTTGAAGTAACAGGAATATTGCAGGGGGAGTGAAAGCAGTAAGCCAATTCCTGTGAACACTGCAACTATTTGAATTGTAACACATTTGACATTTTTATTTTAAGATACTTCTAATTTTTATATTATGTATTTTTAAATCATATAAACTAAATTCTGACATAACTCTCTTCAAACTGAGAGAATACCAAATTAATATAAATTCCTATTTATTACTTTGTATCTCAAGTTCTGGCAATCTTTTGCCCTTACTGATCACTATAAAATGAGCATAATAAGTTTTCATCAGTTAAATCTATTCATTTTCAAAGACTAACCTATATTTTAAGGTTGTATCTTTACTCTTGCCTTGTTTTTATGAAGTGATGATATAGCAGATAGTAAATATAATTTGTTCAATGTATTCACCAGGAACAATAACTTGTACTTACATGTACGTCTATGTCCTCCAAATCTGAGAATACCCACAAAGCCATGGGGACAGGTCATTCCATACTTGAGTGCAAGGCAGTGTCTACAACATAGCTGATTTTCAAGTGATACTATTAAAGCAAATATAAATGCAGCCAACTTCTCTCCCTACTCCCCTAGTTACTTTCTCATCACTGAGACACAATACCCAACACCCACAACTCTAAGGAGTTAAGGCTTATTTTGGGCAGTTTGTAGAGGTTTCAGTACATAGTCAGCTGACTCCAAGGAAGGATAGCAAGGCAGAGGGGATGGCAGAAGAGAAAGGCTCATGGCATGGTGCCAGGAAGCAGAGAGAGATCAGGAGGGAGGGAGACACACCACTCCAGGCCACGCCCCCAGTGACAGACCTCCGAACAACACATTTAGCTATAAACTCATCAATTGAACTGACCCACTGATGAGTATCATATTCCTGTGATCCAATCACTGCCAAAAAATCCCACCTATGAATACACGAGACTTTGGGCACGGGGGAAACATCTAGATGTAAACCATTCACACCTACTAAGTAAAGAGCTGCTATAGACTGAACATTAGTGTCATTCTATCTGTAATAGACTTTATACATACCAGACTACAGTGAAACAGCCACGTGGGAAAGCCACATGGTCACAGCTGAGACTCATCGTTCCTTTCTCCTTTCCTACTATTCCCTGTGGGGATGGGAGTGTCTCTCCAGGCCTATCCCTACAGGTATTTCAGAAGCATACACGGTGTTAGATTTCAGGTTTACAGCTGGAGAGGAATTTCCCTCAGGATAAATCATACCTTGAATTTTACCCAAATTTGAATTATTTATTTAGAAGAGATTTTGGACCTCAAACTTCTAAATTGATGCTGGAACGAGTGGAGACTTTGAGGTGCTGGGAAGGAATTAATGCATTTTGCATGTGAGAAGGACATGCATTTTGGGTATTCAGGAAAGGAATGTGATAGACCAAATGTTTGCTGTGTTGAAATCCCAA
Source organism: Hystrix cristata (assembly GCA_004026905.1). Classification (NCBI taxonomy): domain Eukaryota; kingdom Metazoa; phylum Chordata; class Mammalia; order Rodentia; family Hystricidae; genus Hystrix; species Hystrix cristata. The sequence continues at coordinate 107,709 of PVJO010002668.1, forward strand.
ACTCCAGTGTATTAGGAGGTGGAAATGTTGGGAAGTGGTGTGGTCACGAGGGAAGAGTCCTCATTAATAGAATTAGTTCCCCTCCTAGGGGATCCCAGACAGCTGCCTTGTTCCTTTTGTGATAGGAGAACTCAGTGAGAAGACCATATCTGTGATCCGAAAGCTGGCGGTCCCTGACAACAAATGTGCGTTAACCCTGGACACTGCAACCCACAGAACTGTAAGAAATAATTTTTCTGTTTTTCATAAGCCAACCGGGTGTTTGATATTCTTTAGTAGCAAGCTGAATGGACCAAGAGCATTAACAAAGAGAATTTCCTACCGTTTTTGTTTTGCTTTTTGAAGTGTTTTTTAATTGCATAGATACACTTGTGTTAGTGATATTAGTTATAAGGCATTCAAGATGTGCCAGATGCCCTTCCTAAGCATGTTTATATGTTATACCATTTAACATTCCTGTCATTCTCCTAAGATAATTCTCACATCTCCATTTTACAGGCAAAAAAAGAAAAGGACTCAGTAATTTGCCAAGTGCCATATAGTTTATCAAGTTAACCGGATTTTCTAACCTTTATTCCTAACCAATTAGTATTCCAGAATAAATCAATATTTCAATTAGGTGGCACAATTGCTTTTCTTACACTCTTAAACTTAATCTAGAATGAAATAAGTTATGTATTTAGGCGTCATGTTTAATCAAATTCCCAATTAGTGATTTAGTTAGTCCACAAATGCTTACTATGTAATAGGCATTAAGAACAAGGTGCAGAACACATTGGGCGCAGCCCTTGTCCTTGTGCGGCTCATTCGAATGGGCAAGCCATATGAATAATTTCTTGATTGCTGTGATTGCCACCTTGGAGGGCCTCCTAAGAAGTCAAGGAACACTGAGCAAGCTTAGTCAGGGTGGCTGGAGAAGATTCCCGGGGAAAGACCCGTGAGAGAAGCTTAGAGGATGTCTGTGTCCCTCATTGGTGTGCACCAGATCCATTCACCCAACAGCCTGACTTGTCCCAAATCACCACACAGTTTCTCTTGGTCATTTCCTAAAAAGGTTTGGTATAAAGCCTGCTGGGATCTTGGCAATGGGGCTGCTTTGGCCTCCTGACTGGGGAGAGGAAAGCAGAGCCTGGGGTGGACAGTAGGTCAAGGACTGTATGTTAGGGTGGGGGGACATGAACTCAAGCTTTCCCTCCAGTCTCCACGTCTTGGGGTGCTCCACACCAATCAGAAGATTTGGGGCAGTGACTGCTTGCAGTTAGGATTCTTGGTGGGTTTATAGCAAGATCTTACATGGAGTTCCTCTCATCCGGTTGATTTGGGATTGTGAGAAGCATTCCAGGTCTAGACACAGTCCTGGAAGTAGACCTGCAATGCCCACGACCTGCTCGAGTGCTAGCAGGAGTCTTATTGACTGCCTTGGTGGGGATTAGGTCTGTGAAACATTTGGCCTACAGTTAGAAGACCTAAACATGGAAGTTGCCAGAGATAGTATCTGTTCTTATGCTTAAAAAAGAACTTCGTCAGTGAGCACAAGTTGATCTTTTTGCTCTGATGAACTCCCAGATATTCATCCCACACATTGTTTTCTAGTAATAATAGAATTCCTGGAGCACAAATTTGCTCTGCAGATCAGCATGTACAGTAGCCACCCCCCACCACATCTTAAATGGGGTGAGGACTCAGTTTAAGATCTTGCTGTAAACCCACCAAGAATCCTGACTGCAAGCAGCCAATGTCTCAGGATCCTCAGCAGGTACACCGAGCTACGGATAGTACCAAACCCTACGTAAGTTATGCTTTTCCTAGAGGTACATATTTATAATGAAGTTTAATTTATATATTAGGCATGCAAAGGATTAACAACAATCATTAATAGTGAAATAGGATACTTATAACAATAGACTATTACAAAATTATGGTCTGTCTCCACTAAGTGGTTACCAAGTGACTAATGGTGTTATATACAGTATAGGTACCTGGACTGAAGAATGAGTCACATCCTGGGCAGGACGGAGTGAACTTCATCTCACTATGCAGAACAGCACTCAATTGAAACTTTTATTGTTCATTTCTGGAAGTTTCCACTTAACGTTTTCAGACCATGTTTGCTTTCAGATAATTGAAACCCCAGAAAGCCAAACTGCAGGTAAGGGAGGACAACTGCCCATTGCCATGCACTCTGCCCCAGCACTGCGGGGCTCTGTCGGCATTTTGCTCAATCTCTTATCTAAGGAAGAGTGAGCGGTGGCTGCTCCTCAGCAATGAGGAGGCATTTTGATATTTTCTCAGGGAGGAAGACCTTTTTGCATAAAACAATGTAAGAAATCAAATATTATTAAAACTATAAGTATAAAACACCATATGTATTATATAATATATATGCGTGTATAGTACACATAAAATACATATATAATGGTGTGTGTGTGTGTGCGTGTGTCTGTGTCTGTGTCTGTGTGTAGAAAGAGGTTTATTTCAAGGAATTTACTCATTTGCTTATAGGATTGTGAGAATTAGGGGAAATCTGAAATCTGCAGGACTTTTAGAAATTCTGGCGGAACCTGAGGTTGAAGCTTTGATTCTGAAGACCAAAAATCAGACAGAATTTCTATGCTGCAGAATTTCTTCCTCTTTGGGGGAATTCACTCCTTGTTCTTAAAACTCTCAACCAATTGGATGATGCTCACCCAAATTATAGGGGGAAAGATCTGCTTTGCTTAAAGTCTGATTTAGATTTTATCTAAGAAATACCTTCACCACAACATCTAAATGGTGTTTGACAAACAAAATTGGTCACCATAGCCAAGCCAAGTTGACACATAAAATTAACAATTACAGTAACTAAATAAGCAAGCTCAGAAATCAGCTTGACTTGGTTTCCATTTTTACGCATTATATTGTAAATGACCCTGACCTATGTGAACTATTGTCCTATTCTGGTTTAATAATTGTTCTATCATTGCCATATGCCTATAACATCCCTTCAGAATTCTGTGTAATGGAAAATGATATCCAATAACAAAAATTATGGAGATCATACTTAAAAAATGACAGTTATGATGAGCCAGGAAGTTGCACATCTCCCCAGTTGGATTTGGTTGTTGGATTTTGGTTTGTGGTGGTAACTGAGACACTGAAATGAGAGTTGAGGAAGCATTGGCTATTTGTGCAAGAGTAGCCAATTGTACACAGTCTCTCACATACTTAAGAAAGGGTCTTTTCCCCAAGCAGAAAATTCAAAAAGAATAGCAAACCAATGGCATGCAGACATAGTAGGTTCTTGATATTTGATTGGAAAAAAAAGAATATATGGATGAATGAAACAAAGGATCCACATTCTCTTAAATATAACACAAAATGTAGAAGTTGGAAGACTGATGTTCTCCTTTTCTGTAAAATGCAAATTGAACAAATAGAAATCTGTGTGTTGTGGAAGTCTCATGAATGTGAGAATAATTTCTATTTCTACTAAGTAGCAATAGTTTTACTATCCAGATTATGGCTTCCAGAAAGAACTAGTCGTCATCTATATAGAATCAGTGGTGTCGAAAAAGAATCAACACTTGAACAAGAACAACGAACATGAAAAATAGATTGGTAAGCTATGCAACTGTATACAAAAGGCTGCAATAATAATACTGGGTAAATAATACTTTATACCAAAGGTGTAGAGATGGAGTAGGAGCAGACAGTGAAGAAAGGAGAAACAATGGAAGATGTAAGAAAAAGATCTTATTTCATCATTGGCTAGCAAGTGTTAATTAAGATAAAGGTAAGAAGGGACTCCTTTTCAAAAGATTGATTTAATAATAAAAAACTGGTAGAGGTATAGGGACATGTTTTCTCTTGCAACAAATACACCCGTATTATCATAGAATGTAAAATTCTCATAAATTAATATGAGCAAAATCCTGGTTTTCTAGAAACTGTGACCTGCTGAGCATTATTAGTTGAGTGCTTCGTGCTATGGTATCACACCCAAGCTTCATGAGGTATCTATGAGGCTGAAATCATAATTATCGTTTTGAGGAGGAAGAAACCAAGGCACAGAGCAGTTAGTTCCCCTGCCCAGGCTTAGACAGCTGCTGAGGGGAAGACCTGCCCCAGACTTTCTAACGCAAAGTTCCAGCTCTTCGTGACCCTACCTTTAATTTTCATTCCTGGACTCTGTTGGCCCCTAGTATTCTCATCTTTTGCCAGCTGAGATCTGGGGAGGGTTTTATTTTGGTTTTCTACATCTATTTTGTTCTGGTTTTTTAAACCTACAGAAGAAAACCTAAAAACGAGATGCTGAATTGGCAATTTCAAGATTGATATCTTTTTCCTTGTTCAGCCAAGTATCAAAAATTTTAAAAATAACTAAGAAGGAAAGAGTAGCAACCTTTCAAATACTGTTGTTCTGGAATATGTGTCAAGAACTAGAGGGCTTTTTCCCCCTTTGGTAAAGCATTTGTAATATAATTGCATAATGTATTATGATGTAAAAATCAGGAGAACAAGAACCTTTTTTACTTCTCTACCCCGGGGCCTCTGAGATCTAGAACAATGCTAAGTATCTAGTATTTGCTCAGTCAACATTTGTTAAATGAATAAATGAATGAATTATGATATAATTAGCAATCAAATAGTTGATATAATCAGCAATTGAATAGATTTTACCCAGGCATATTGATTTTATTTCTCTAGATTATTACCACAGTCATACTATTTCCTAGTGACTCTAGAAATAGATGGTTATTTAATGAAATCGTTTAAAAGTATTCTTTAAAACATTTGACCTAACTTGCTCTTACCTAATAGTGAACATCAAAATTACAAACCTAAAGGCATAAAATGGCATTGGGTAACTGAATTTAATAAATCGAACTTATTTCAGTGAGAGGGACACACAATAAAGAGCCACGAAAGTCACAAATTTAGCATATCTTCTCTAGCATGTCATATTATTTAAGAAGCAAAAATTAGGTCTCATTTTAATTAGCATTTATTCAAATACTAATAAGGTTGGACATGTGATTATAAGTGCACTATTTTTTTCTTTCTTTTGTCTTGAGTTTTACTAGATTATAAGGGACTTAGTGCTCTTACTGATCTCTGTAATATTTTTGTACAATATTTTCTGTATGTATACTTACACAATATAGTGTCTACCTTTAAAGCAATCCCTTTTAAAATAGGTAAAATTTTAAAATCACAGCATCGAGTCCCTCAAAGAGGCTTAGAGTGGCATAAAAGGGAGACAGCAATTGCAAGATGACATTGTTTTGTTATGTTTGTTTTGCAATCCTGGGGACTGAACCCAGGACCTCACTCCTGCTAGGCAGGTGCCCTACCACTAACCTGCATCCCCAGCCCAAGAAAGTAGTCTCTAAAAACTTGTTTTTACTTAACTGAATTTGATAGTTTTTGTTTTAGCAAACCATCAGTTTGAATTGGAGAATTAATCACAAACACAATGCATTCTGCTGAAATAAAAACAGTAATACTGCTTATTACAAAGGAATGTATGGTATAGAGCCAATGTAGTCACTGGCATACATCTAAATATTTTGAACTTTCTCTAACATTCACGTCCTTAGAACAAAGGAAGCTCAGTTTACTTGTATAAATGCTAACATCCTCTTAAATCAAGGTGGAATTGGTTTGTTAATATGCTTTAGGAACTCGAGTGATGATTTGGGAAGCAAAATAGCCCATTAACACGCCATCCCCCACAGAACGAAATCTTTCCGTTTAAATTGAGGCAGTGAGTCCCTCCCCAGAGAGCAATGTCACTTTCTCCGATTCATTAATCTCATAGGATACGGTGGGCAGCTTCTGATTTACAGTCATGTCTTTCCCAAACATCGAGTACAAACTTTATGGAAACTTAACAGTGTGGATTTTATTTCTCTGGTTTTAACTGCAGTGGCACTGAGGTGAAAACGGTGGTATAAAAGAAAATTCTGTATCCAGCTTCCTGCGTGCATCCTCAGGAAGGCGGACAGCAGAAGTACAGCTGGGAGAGACAGCACCCTGCTGGCCTCACCAAAGGCTTCTCTCTCCCACTTCTGTGGCGAGAGCACTGCTTTCGAAGCCAGGGGCTCTGAGTGATGCAACAGGAGACATTAGTTATGAAAAGAAAGGACATATATGTCTTATTTAAAGCAAGGGCCCAGGTCATACTCCCATATCAACAAATAGCTGAGAAGCCTCCAGTAAGGGCTTGGCACTGTATCATGAGGGTTGGAACAAAGAATCACTGGAGTCTTGGAATGGAATAACCTCAGGATGGCAGAGTATCGAATTGACTGTAACTTTCCCCCTCAATGGACCCAAATATGTCCCAGTATGATTTAGTGTGTTCGTTTTATAGCCTGATAACACAAATTATTTCATTATTGGGTTCAGAAGCACTGAAAGTCAGTACTTTTGTTACCAAAGATGACAAAAGAAAGGGAGAGAATTATATAAGGGCAAGTAATTTCAATTCCTTTATTTTCATTAGAAATTTCCAAGTGGATTTTTTTTTTTCTTCGAAAGTGAAGTATTCCCAAACTGTGAGATACCACATTGGGTAAAAGAAAAAAAAATTACAATCAAATTAAAACACATAACCCTGTGGAAAAGACTTATTATGAATGTTTCAATGACTCACAACCCACAGTGTTCCTACGGGGCAGCAGGATCATGAGGCGTTCCTTTTAATAAGGTTGCTTTTCTTCAACAAAACTGCATCAAATGAAGAGAGAGAGAGAGAGTAATGGCCGTGGCAATGAAGCAGGCTGGGTGGTACCACCTCCGGAGCCATACACTGAGTTTCGGTGGTTCTCCACAGGCAGCCCTAAAAGATCTGGCTTTGGCACAAGCCTGGCTGTACTCCAGAACTGCTTCTGGAAGTTGCGAGAAGGTGACCTCCTGGTTTCCTCCATTTGGAAGGCATGTGGTTCCTTTGAAGCAGGACAAGGTCCCAACCTTCCCTGGAAACAGATGGGTTTTTCCCTGGGGACACGGTTTCCTGAAAAGGGAGTCTGAATGTCAACTGCTGGTGAATTCAGTGTGAAATTCTGCACGACAGAGGAAAGACAGTTTGCAGAATCAACCACATGTTCAGAGTTCCTGGGAAACCACTTTCAAAATCAAACCATCTTTTCTAAACAATTATAAGTTAAACACAGAGAAGAAATAACTTGAACACTCCTCTCATCTACCACAAAAGGAGAAGTAGGGTTTTCTTTACTCTTTAACAAAGCTCCATTGTTTTCTCATGATTTAGCTTTATGGGATTTAAATTAAAGGGAAGCTACTCTACGGTGAGGTAAATTTTTGTTTTAAAAAGCATTTAAGTAGCACCTATATTGGTGAACTCCCTTGTGGGTTAGTGCTTGTTCTGGGATGAATTTTTTTAATTGAAAATATTTCAAATTAGTGTGAGGCAGTAACCACGAGGCAACAAGTTAACTACCATCATGTTCTATAACTTTACATAAAGCGTGTGCCAAAAGTCTTGGTGCAATCCCCTGAGACATTCAATGAAAGTCTTGAGTTAATTTTTCTTTTAAGCACCCAGGACATAGTAAATGTGTACCATCCTTGTGAAAAGAGGCAAGAATCACTCGGATTCTCTCGCAGCATGATGGAAGGAGCCGACCTTTCCCCAGACTTGAAGTCGGCCCCATTGTTCTGCCTCTGGAATGAAAAAACTTTAAGTCAACAGTTGCCTTCTTTGGTAGGGAGTGTAACCTGGTACTTTCAGAGTTATTTCATTAAGTTCACCACATAATCATAATTGAAGAAAATGCAAGGGTCATTTTTTAACCCATTATTACAAAAATCTCTTGCTTCAAAAGCTATTATTAGGAAAAAAAAGGAGACTTTTGGGAAAAACTAAGTTTGGACAGCATTTGAAACATATGGAACAGATACAGGACTTTTAACAAACTTTGTTACAGGAAAGACAAATGAGGCTTTGGGTTTTTTTTTAAGAAACACCTCTGGGTGTCTCTATTTCCATTGCTGTGGGATTTCATGAGAGCATTAATAATAATAGCATGTTGTTTCTGAGCCACTATTTCAGCAGTGTAAGCTGTCTCTTTCATCTTTTTTTGCAACGAAGAGTATGTTAAATGCAAAAATAATCAAATTCGTCAATCAACATTTTCAGATGTTTAAAAACTTAAGGTTGTTAGAAATGCTTTATCCAAACTTTCTTTGAGTATGATTCAGCCCATGAGGGTAAAGAGTACTGAGTTTCTGTAAACGCAAGATGTAGGAATGTAGAGATACAGGATGTTGACTCAAATGATGAGAAGGAGTGAGCCAAGAAAACTGGGAAACGAAATGCTCCAGGCAAAGGAACATCACACTTCCGAGCCCAGCAGTGCAGCTTAGACATACTCCTAGGAGCACTGAAGTGGCAGCAGGGAGAGCAAAGGAAAGGCCGGGGAGAAGGACTTGGAATGGCATGACGACGACAACCATTCGGGAAATTGGCAAGACTGGATTTGCATTTATTATAATCAATTTCATAGGTGGCCCAGAGGATAGATTATTGTGAAACATGTGGATTGTCAGTCAAGGGGAAATACGCAATAGATTTGATCTAAAGTGTAGGTTAGTGTAAAAGCAAAATCACAAAAATGTGAGCAGAATCTATTTTCTTGTCAGTCTTACTGTCACACTCAGGAATTGGACTCCCAGGAGAGAAAACACAAGGTTTAAAGCGTACAGAAGCAGGACTGTTGTCTTGTTACTGTTACTGTTATGATCATTCTGGCAAGACTAAATTTTTTGCAGGTTATTTACTGCAAAATGAGAAACTAGATAATAGTTTGAAATTAATTTTCATTTTATTAAGGTACAATATATGTGTTAGCAATTCGAGCATGGGTCAGGTAGAGATTCTGCTGCTTCCTTAGTACAGATAATGTCATTTGATGACACTGAGTTGGTGATTAGCCTGGTGTGGAAGGCCAGGAAGGCTTTGCTCACATGTTTCATATCTTGGCCGGGATGGCTAGAAGGCCGGGCTCCTGTCTCTCGTCACATAGTTTCAGACCCTTTTTGCACAGTTGCACAAGCAAGGTATACAGACTTCCTCCATGGTGTGCCTTTTTACTTCAACCAATTTGGTCAAAGCTAGTGTAATCCATTCAGAAACTTCGGAGGCTATTTGCACCTCACATTATGTTTCACTACATCGAGCTGTTCAAGACAGATCATTCTTGCCTCCCTGAGAGGCTAGTGGGGTCGACGGCCGTAAGTTGCTCAGAAATCCATTATTTAGTGAAACCCTTGAAGTGACATCCTTAAGATATTTAAAAGGCCTTTTGTTTAGCTGTAAGTATCTGAAGAATCATATCCTCAAGATGTTTAGCAAGCTTTTTGTCCTCCTAAAATAGCTACAGGTCCAGCGTTTCTGAAGTCTCTACCATGAATTCTACAATCTCATCTTTGGGTACAACTTTGCTCAGAAACAATGTCTGACTACCTAAGTTCAATCCTTGCCCCAAAAACTGAGACTCTTCCAGTCTCAAGAAACTATCCTGAATCTATGACATTTCCTCTAAAGTCTGCTTAAAAATGGAACTGTTATTTTGATAGTTCATTTTATCTTCTTATGTTTTATTACAGGAAGTTAAAAGAAATGAATTGAATTGTCTACATCCCATGTGGAAATCTCCCCAACCCTATGAACACACTAAATATTGTCTGTTTTCCATACATTGACAGCTAACGGAATTGCCAGATATCGCAAGACTATGTAACAAAAGTTCCTTCCTCCAGTCTACAGTAGTCTCCTCACTGTCCTTCCAGCCTTCACTAATAGTTTTCTTGAGGCTCTTGCAGGTTTTACTAACCATTTTCTTCAAGTCCTAAATTCTGGGCAATAAAGGTTGTAAAGGATAGAAGTTAGAATAGAGGTCAAGATCTGTACAAGGTGATTTTATATACCAATGAGAAAATGTTTACTTACTGTCCCATGGAATAAAAGTAATTAAATAGCTGTAACTAATGTTTACAGTGACTTAGGAAATGACCTTATCGGTTGATGTTACACAATATGTTAAGTGAATAGAGCAGGCTGTAAGATAGTACTTCTATAGTTTGGAATAGTTCGCACCAAAGTGTTAAAAGTATTTATTTCTAAGCATTGGAGTCATGGGTGATTTTCAGTTTTCCTTTTATTCTTAGGTTTTTCTGACCATTTAGAAATAATAAATATTATTCTTTCTTGATATTGATATTTCTTAATAAATATCAATCTTTCATTCGGTCATTGTGTTTGCGAATCTGGGAGTCACCCTGCAGTACTTACAGTCTTCCATCCCCTCTCTCAATCATCTGATTCAATCAATCATTAAATTTCATAGATTCCACTTTCTTGCTATATCATTTGCACAGATTTTTGCCCCTTTATCTCAACTGCACGGCATTTCTTCATCCTTTACCTAGAAAAATACAATATCCTCACTCAGCCCCTTTTTACTTTAATCCATTGACAAAGTTCTGAGAAAGAGTATCCTGATACACAAATTTGAACACAGGTATTCGATACCATCCGAAATAAAAATCAATGTCCTTTTCTTCATTCTGGATTGCTACCACCCAGCACCATGCCTAGCATGGAATAGAGCCTAATGGAAGTTTGCTGAATAAACGAATATAGGTTGAGATAATTTTATAGTCAAAATCGGAAGTCAGGTGCTCCTGAGTTTGAATTTTAGTCACAGCCAATGTTGTATATGTAGCATTGTATATTTCATTTCTCTGCTGCCATCAAATAATAAACCAGTTGGAATAGGCAAGTGATTAATAGCAAACACCTCCATTTTATAACTGTGTAATTATCAAAGCAATAGTATTACTGTAAGGATAAAATCTATAACATCAGTAGGAAATTTAAAGTATGAATTGAATATAATTGTTTTAATATATGGTTGTTATATAGCCTTTCAAATTGCTTTGGAAGACAGCAGTTTTCTGATGATAAAAACAATAGAGAAAATTTTAGTATGGCAAAATTTTTTTGAAAATTTAAAGCAAAGAAAAACAAACCTAGGGGTGCAAGGGCATGAAGCTTCTATTTCAGAAGCAGTGTGTTAATGGACCTTCAGAGGCCACGCAGGCCGGGCCACAGATGCTGGCTTGGGAAGTGGGATCACTCCACTGGCTTCACCTGCAGAATTATACCTGCAAAATTTCCATCTTAAACCCTTTTTTCTTTGCCTTGACTGCTGTACGGACAGCGTATTTTCAGTGCATCAGTCTTTTAAATGTGCACTCTCAGATCTTGTCATTCCCTGTTTTTCCCTTTGTTATGATTGCATTATCTATTTAACCTCACTGCCTTATGTGGATTTCTATATTTCATTTGGAATCTTTTTAGAAACAAAGCTGGCCACAAATAAATAAACCAATAAAATAGAAATACTTCCAGATATATATTGATCATGACATTTAGAAACAAAAGCTGTTGAGACTGAGACTTGTAATTCTGTTTAGTTACTTGCTTTGGGAATTACCGTAAGTAAAAACAGTCATCTCTAAGCCAAGACAAGGAGCACAGCCCTGTTACAGTCTCCTTGGGAAAGCGGCATTTAGCTTTAGCCTACAGGCATGCACTGTGCCTGTCCACCTCTGTCAAGGATGGATATAGAATTCGACTCCCAAATTTAAGTGGTGACTAAAGAGAAATTTGTCCAAAAATAAAGAAAAGAAGAGGAGGAAATCATGCTCTAGATGTTTTAAACTGCTTTCGAAGAGTGGGTAAGTCAGTCACTTACAATATAGAGCTTAAAGACCTGAATTCCAGACACATTCTGGCATCAGCAAGAGTCTTCAGCAAGTCACACAGCCAGAGAGCAGCTCTTTCTCCTTCCCTAGTCCCTGCCCTCCAAGTCTGAAGCCTGCCTTCAAAGCTTCTCTGAGCTCCTTTACTTCCAGCACACATTTCCTTCACAGCCCAACCCAGAAGCGTTGCAGTGACTGGTTTATGAGCCTTTTTCCTACAAATCAGCTCCTCCTGAGGGTGGGGTGGCTTACTCAGCTCTTAATGCCCAGAGCCCAGTGTAGTAGCTGACACATAGCTGGTGTTAAATAAAAACATGTTGAATGTTTTTAATAATACATTCAAATGTACTAAATCATATAGTCAAATACATATATATATATGTGAATGAAGTCAATTATTTATCTTTTTTGGCCTTGGTTTCATTTGAAAAACAAGAGGATTAACTCAGCAGATCCCAAATTTTCTTCTGTCTATTCTCTAGTTCTTGCATACAAGACATTTAAGAACTTTTCAGACTATAAAACAAGCAATCCTGATTGCATTTCTAAAAGTGAGAAGCCTTGTGACTCTGTGGCCTCCATTTTGGTTTTTTTTGACTTTTTTTTTTTTTTTTTTTTTTTTTTTTTTTTTTTTTTTTTTTTTTTTTTTTTTTTTTTTGTGGTGCCGGGGATCGAACTCAGGCACTTGTGCTTAGAAGGCAAGCACTCTAATCACTGAGCTAAATCCCCAGCCCTGTGGCCTCTATTTTGAATGCTGAGATACCAAATAGGGAGTGAAGTATGTTTGCTTTGAAGGCAAGCACCTGAAGGAGGAAATAACTCACATGGACAAAACCATTAGACTCCCAGGATAGACCAGCATCTCCTGTGTGTCCTTGTATTTCATTACACCTCTGACAAGATAATAGTAAAGGGAGAGAGGAAAACAAGAAGGCTCAGAATTGGAAGGAAGATGGGAAAAGCTGGGTTTTTAAAAAAAATAGATTTGCAGCATGGCAGAAAAGAGTGGTGCAAGGCATTTTATCTAAGGACAAGAACTGTGGTCCAGGCCACAGCTCTGAAAAGGACAGGGACTTTCCGAAGGTTTTGAGCCACCCAGAGAGCAAACACAGAAAACATGGAGGCTTCTTGCCTTTCTATCACTAATAGTGTATTGGAGCAGCTTCAGAATGAGTTTTAACAGAAGCACTTTAAAAAAGATTGAGACAAAAATGTAATAATTGCTCACTCAGCCTTGTAATTTCAGAAATTCATGATGTGAAGAGCCCCAGATATGAGCCTTCAAATTTGGATTCCTTTTCACTCCTCACAAGAGAGAGACCAGTCTAGTCAGATTAGAACCAATCGCTATTTTTGAGTCATCCCAGTAAATGGTTGGAGTCCATTGTCGGACTGGGAAAACTATTTTTTCCATAACTCAAAAATAATTGAAAGAATGTAGCTCACCACTTTCAAAATAATGAATTTTTTTTTTAGATAATGGTTAAATTCAGTCCAATCTTAGAAAATTCCAGCCCCAAAGGATTTTTTTTTTTGAGAAAAATAAAGAGAAAGGAATCGATGAGCAAAAATGGTGTGTTACAGTAAAAACCATCGTTTGCAGTTGTTTTCTGTCACAGTCCCTAAGGGATTATAGAATACATTTTTAAAAGGCATCTGTGTTGACAAAAGTCAAGAAAAAAATGTACTCTCCTGAGTCAGAAGGAGTCAGCAACAAATTGTGTGCTGTTTAATTGCCCGGGGTGGATGAGAAATGGATGGGGAAGAGGGGAGGAGAGAGAAGAGGACCTGTTCCTCCGGAGGCAGAGGGCGGTTTATTTTCTCGTATTTCACAAGTGTTTCACACCAGCCGGAAGCACAGTGCCGGCTTGTACCTTGTCTTCCCCGGAGGTAAAGAAAGGAATGGAAATACAAAAAGGAAAAAAAAGAAAAAGAAAAGAAAAGAAAAGACAGGAAAGAAAGGAAAATCCTCCGGGTGGTAAATAGCAGAGGCACGGGCGCAGCCCTGGCCGTCATTGTCTCCTCCCTGCGCGTGTCAGAGCCGACACATTAGGTTGCCACCGCAGGGTGCATGCAAATGGGGGAGAGAGCGAGGCAGACAGCGCTGCGCCACCACCTGCACATTTCAGATTGTTGGCAGGTACATTGCAGTGGACTAAAACAGAATAATTACTGGAGATAGAGTTGGCAAGTATAGTGTATGGGAAAGGCATTCAACTGCACATGAGTACCATAGGTGAACTATAAAAAAAGGTAGGGAGGGAGGGGGAAAATTCCCCATTTAACACCAGACAGTTGGCAATTCCGAGCTTCCATTTTGTCTTCTCTGGAATAAGAAAGGCTGACCTCTGAAGTCAGGGGCTAGCAGGTTTTGCACCATGGATTTAAGCAGGAGACAAAAACGGTAAGATCCGGGTCTTAAGAGGGCCCTTCGGATGCCAAGTGGAAAGAGGCTCAAGGGCCAGGGACGTGACGTACAGGGAAATGTGTGACGACAGCACAGGAGGGAATTCAGGGTAGACAATTTCTTTGTAAACAGGAGTGTGTTTATTTTATCTATTGTACATGGAGCACTTAGGGTCCAGTCACTGTTCTAGCCCTTTCCACTTAGCAGCTCATCCCTTGAATGTGTTTGCTGTTCTTATCATTGCCACTTTACATGCAGATGAGGAAACTTTGTTCGGAGAGTCAAAGGACAGGCCTAACACCAGCTGTTTAGTGGCGGGAGTAGGGATTCAGCCCAGGTCACCGAGCCTCCAGGGACACATTGGTAACCGTGAGGTCACACTGTCCCCCAGTGAGAATTAATAGGGGTGTTAAAAGACTTATGCAGAACACACACACACACAAAGATCATCTTGCGAAAGTCATCTGAACTATTAAAAGTGAATAGCATTACCTCTCTGAATATCTAGTTATTTGAATAAAAGCTATTTTTTTCTATGTAACTCCGGCAATGTCCTTTTAATAATTTTGTTAATAAACTGCCCAAAGTTCCCCCTTTAAAAAGGTGGAAATACGTACGTATATATGTTATAGACTTTCCCCAATTTGCAGCTTGCAGGAAGATCTACCCCAAGGTCACATGCTGCTCAGCAAGTCCAGGGCGATTTGTATCTACCTAATTTTCATCACTCTGGTCACTGTTCCTAACATGAGCAGTTTAGTTGTTGCCACCCAGCTACCATCCTCTTATGTCCTGCTAACAGAACTTCCCGCCATTCTCAGATATTCACCCTGAAATGGTGCATGGCTTTCCCCAGGTAATCACAATTAAACTAGTGTATTAGGCTGAAAGAAAGAAGTCCATCATACACTAATATTCTAAGCTCTCCCCTGCCGCTACATGAGGCTAAAGCGACGTCCACCCCAACTGTCCTGGGAAATTGGTTTAGCACTGAGGCTGAGAGCTGGAAAAAGAATTGGCCCTTAATGTGTCACTGGGCAGCTGTTGTCCTGTCCCTGGACCTTACTAGACATTCGAATTTCCTGTCTTAAGAGACAGATTTCCACATTATTTTCCAGTTACTTGCAGTCAGAATCATCTTGGCTGAGCCCTAGAATTTAGCTTTTAAATAATTCACTTCCCGACAAGCTCCACCTCGCCCAAGCAGCTTTGATCCTCATCTCCAAACACTTCTGCACTTTTCTTCGCTGTGGGTGAAGTCTTTTAGAAACTGTCCAAACTTCTGGATAAATGAAACTCTGAGATTCTCTTAAGGTACTCTAGCAGCAGCAGCACCACAGAAAGAAACAGGACGCAGCGCACACGGCAGAGAACAAGCTAGCAGCAGAAACCTGTTACCAGGATGTATTATTTTTACCCCTAGGCATTAGTGTGGCGGGAAAAAAGGACAAACTTTTGCAGTGAGAACACCAAAATAAAATACTGACTTCACCACTCATTAGCTGTGGGACCTCGAGCAAGTTACTGAGCCTCACTAAAGCTCCGTTTCTTACCTGCAGCGTGAGATTCCAGTGTTTACACTGTGCCTTGCAAGCACTGAAGAGACGCTGAGGTCTTCACAGGGGCACGTTCTGAAGAATGTGGGATTTTATGACTACTAATCTGGCAGGCATAGGAGAGAGGGATGAGATGGTGGAAGACAGGAAGTGAGTGGAGAGGCCAGAGGGTCTTAAATCAGCATGGTAGTGGTGGAGAAAGCAAGAAGGAGGTAGCGAGATGGGGACTACCAAAAATTTTCCCTGTGGAAACTCACCGAAAGTTTCATATTTCCTCACTACATTTCATGGGAAAATATTACAATGTTGTCTTCAACAAGTTCAAAATGCAGAACTTGATAAGATCCTGATATTTTCAAACCTTTTGAAGAGTAATCATAAAGCCTTATGAATTATATATTTAGTATAACCAGGCATCCATTCTCTCCATTGCATGTAATATAGATAAGTAAAATATGCATCCTGTGCATGATTTGTGTATATCAATAATAATGTATAAAGAAAACATATCTAAAATTTAATCAGAGTTTCTGATTATAAACTGTATGAATCAGTAAGATAACCTACTTGGAGGGGAATCTTTAACATCAGTAATCTCAGTGTTCAGATATCAGCCTTTAAATTAAATTTCAGTCATCAAGTCAGGCCATAAAATGTCACAGCCTAATTCTCACCTCATGACTGAGAGGGTAACTAGGAGAAAGAAGTGATTTCTAGTCCCTGTTTCTGCCTCTTCCTTCACTCATCTCTTCAGGATGACAAAAACCATGTTGGAAGCTACCTGGTGGCTAAGCAGGATTTTCTCGCCCTTTCATGCATTCTCATATGTTTCAATCAGAATTGGGACAAAAGTCATTTCCAAAAGGCAGCATTACTAACCTCTAACTTTGCACACCCCGTTATTCCTTCCCCCCTCCCTCTGGTTGGGATCATAAAACCCAAAGAAAGACTGGGAAGAGCCAACACATTTGGCAGGTGGGGACAGACAGTGAGGAACCTGTCTTCTCTCCCTCACTGCCTTGCTACCCTCCCGATGGGCTAGGTTTTCCTCACCTCTAGGAAAAAATTGTTTTGATCCTTTAAAACTGGTTTTTGTTTATTTTTGTTTGAGCTAAATTCTCATTTCTAACTTTTACGGCTCAAAAATATTTTTTAGTATGGAAATCACTAAACCATTAGCTTCTCTAAGGCAGATATCATGCTTTATTCCTTTTTTTTTTTCCTTTGCTCTGTCCTGAGAATATCTACCTTCCAGCCTGGAAAATAGCAGATAGTTCATTAATATTTATTGACCTGAATTTTTTAATCATACTTTGAAAAGATATAGAGAGAAAACCTATAAACCAGGAGGATTAATTGGGAGCTGAGATAATATTTAATAAATTATACCTTCTGGCACTCAGGCTTAGAAAACCAACTCTGGTTTCCTTTTGAAGAGGGCACCAGGTCCACGTGTGTTAGACACTGCCGATGCACCCCAGTATCTACTGCAATGTGGCAAAATGCAGCTGGGGGCGAGTCCTTTATTGAATGGCCCTCAGATGGTTAATTTTGTTTCCTGATGGCAGATACTGAAGCTACAGAAAAGCTGCTCTTGCTGTTCAAAGAGCCTTTTCAATTTTTAATTTGACATGGCAAGGTACATGGCCTACAACACAGGCAGACCGGCACTTATCTCTCATCATCAGCTTCTTTGGTGCGTTTCCACCCGTCTTGGATGAAAGCAGCTCTATTGTAGATACTTTCCCTGGCTCTAGCTTACATGTGCAGTTCAATGAAAAGATCTCTGATAAACTGGAACAGAAAATGAGGAAATGGGCTTTTAAATGATCTACTGACCATTTACTTCTCTAGGTTTCATTTCTGCCTGACAGATTTGTTAAAGAGTCTATGAAGCAGACTAGGCGTCTGTCTCCTGGGTCCCAGGCAAGTGAGAACCACAGACTGCCACAAAGCCGGAAGCACTTTAGAGGTCACCTCGTCCTGTTGAGCTCCTTCCAGGTAACAGAAGTGGTGCTTGGAGGATTCAGTGACCCATCCAAGGTCATGCAGCTCATGTTAGAGCCAAGACTAGGATTTGGCTTGTTTTGGGGTCTTTGCCTGATGACATTTTCACTGACAGACATCAGGGAAAGATACAAGATAAAAAACAGAAACATCTTAGTTTTTCAAAGCCTTTTAAAAAAATATTGTTGGATGAGGGATTATCTAAACCTTCTTGTTTCCTTTGGTAAACCACCATTGTAATATGTGGGGGGTACCGCTATGAATTTGAACTTAGGCTTGGGTTCAGTTTCTAAGCATTGCTGTAATTTATTGAGCATCTGTTACACGTCAGACATTGAACATACATTTTTTTTTTATCTCTACAATGAATCTGGAAGGAGCCCCATTTTGTAGATGGAAAGGATGAGGTCCAGGGAGGAAAAATGTCTCTCCTGGTGTCATGCAGGTAGTCAGCATAGGGTCCGACTGACTCCCACATCCCCATTCTTCCCCCTAGACCACTCCGTATGTGTTAACAGTGTGTCCTCGCAGTCTTCTCAGCTGCAGAATGGACGCAGCAATACTCTTCCTAGCATTGGTGTAGATGAGATGAGAAATAATGTGTACATATGATGTCCCTGGTTTTGGTGACATGCAGAATATACTCTGTAAAATCAGCTCCACCTATGCCCCTATTCCATGTGGATTTTTCAGCAGGATTCACATTCTGGACTCTTGTTGACTCGTGTTGAAAAGAGAATGTGGAAACACTTGCAAGGTGTCAGAAAAAATCAGAAGTGAATTAAATGCTCCAGATAATCTCAAACTATCAAACTAAGCTAATTGCAGAGGACTGGGGTCTAATCCTGTTCTCCATGAGTGAAATAACTGAAAGTCAGAGAAAGTGTTAACCTAAACTCAGCACCCTAAGTTTGAAAACTAGGTAGGGTTTCCAGAAAAACTGTTCAAAATGCAGGAAAAATGTTACCTCCCTTAGACAGAGGAGATTTTTTTCCCTACATCTCTTTTATTGATCCTACCTTGTATAGTCTACACAAAGTGAAAAGATGCAGACATACCCATTTAATAATTACAAATAGACATCAGAAATTATCTGACCATTTCTTGAAGCAATATATATTCTTCTGTACACTTCTGAAATTACAGACTATGTACACATGTGATTTAATTTCCAAAAATTCAATTTGCATGCACTGTTACAGAAATATACCTATTGTATTTAGCCAAAAACACTTTTTACAGTTGACAGCAATGAAAGAGGTTTATATTAAGAGTGTAACAATGAAACAAAATACAAATGAGGAGAATAGCATGCTTGGTTCAGCTCTCAAAGAAAGAGTGAAGTGCTGATAAGAAACAAGATCGGTAAGTTTTTATATTTAATAGTTGATCCTCGGGTAAAAAGTCATTACACAAATTTCTCAATGAAAAGATGTGTGTTTATGACTGAAATGTGAGCAGACAGCTTCATTTAGACACTGTATCACACAGGACTGGAGAAAAAAATGACTTCCAAGAGAAAGAAAAAGAAAAAAACTACTCCTATCTAGAGTATAGTTGCAAGATGGTGGGATGGGTTCATGTTCATCATTTATTGCTTTTTTACCATTGTATTAGGCCAGTGTTTTGCCTACAGACAGCATCTAATCAATGATTAATGAGTGAGCAGAAATAAGGAATAAGATCTAATGTATAGGTGAAAAACAGTTAACCAGAGAGCTACTAGATGAAGATCTGGCTCCAAATATGCACAGTGTGAGGTTAAGAATTCCAGAAGGTGCTATCTACTTGTAAGTTAGCTTTTCTGTGAGTAAAACAAGATGGAGAAATCTGCCTAAACACCTTCTACACTACAACATTGCCTACCTGGCATGTCTTACCATTCTTCCCCATGGGAGTAGATAAATGCAAGCTCACTATGTATTTTAAAATAAATTTCCTATTTAAAAATGATACCCTGTCTACAAGTTACCAAACACAGAACGACTCTAGGGGCAAGTCACTTGACTAATAACAGAAATAGAAGTTGCTCTGGAAAAGTAAGTGATGTTCCAATTTTTCCATAAGTAATACTTTGCTGACTTAAAGGACTTTTGAAACGCTGCATTGAATAATCAACATGTATTCTGCAATTAAAAATACATTCTTCTTGTTCTAGTGCAATAGTTGGGTTGAGTTGTTTTGTGTAAGACAGGATTTGCTTTTACTAAAATCCTCTTTGCTCAGGGTGGTAGAGCTACCCACCTCACTAGCAGAGATGCTACTGGGAGTCAGTCGACTCTTCATAGACTCCAGGATTGGACGGCACTGCAAACTCGAGGTGTTTAATGTGAAGTACTCCCTCCTTGTGTGTCCCCATTCCTCTCTTTCACATTTCAGATGATTCGTCTTCACCATACAGAACATTTCTCTGTTTCCTGCACACTTTATATCAACATCTCAAAATCGCTGTAATTTTTCCTGGCTTGGCAGTGGAATCCCAATCCTATCCCAAACTTGCCTCCAACAAGTGCTGGATGAAATCCCTGTAGCAACGGCTGGCTCCCAAGCCTTCGTGGGCAACAGGGAGCTGGCAGACTCTTTTATCTTTACGTGCACTTTAAATAACAGCTACAGAGAAGAGCAGCTCCAGATCCAGCACCAGAGAAGATGGACCTTGTTCCGTTTCCTTTGGAAGAGTTAAGGGGCCTGGATAAGGAAGGAGGAAATGTCTTCCCTTTTAAGTTATAATAACAGAGTCATCTCTTTAATATAGTAAAAGTCATCTTGGTGTCATGCTGAATAAGTTATTTACTCCCATACAACAGTAAAATGGGCTCTGCTTTTTGCCACACCATGGCAAACCCTTGTCAGGATTAATAAAAACAGAGTGGCAGGAGGATGCCTTCCCCAAAGCTAGAGGAATGTGGATTTCCATGTCTCAATTTTTGAAAGTGTTCAGTTTGTTTCCCCAGCCAGAACATACGCTCCTTGAAGGAAGGAAAGAGCCCTTCTGGAATGTGGTGAACAGCTCTAAAGTAGCTTCCTAATCCCCGCTCCCTTGGATCATGCCAGTAGAATCATTTCCAGTTGAGTAATGGTGGGAACCATGACTTGCTTTTAGCCAAATAGAATATGTTAAAGCTGATGGGATGGAGAAAGGTGATTATACTTCTGGTCTTGAAAGAGAAAAAGCTACAATAAAGAGCCACTCAGGAGGGACTGCAGGCCACCTTGTATAGCTGAGAGCAAGCTCTGGCCAACAGCCAGCCAGCGCCAACGTGCAGATTCTGTCCTACAAGCACAAGGAGGTGAATTCTCCCGGCCACCAAGAGATCTTTGAAAGAGATCTTCCCTTAGTCAGATCTCCAGGAGAGGACATGCCTTAGCCAACTTCGACTGCAGTCCAGTGAGACTCTGAGAAGACTGCATAGTTAGGCTATGCCCAGAAACTGATCCACAGAAACTGAGAAAATAAATGCCTGTGGCATTAAGGCACAGAACTCTGGTTGTTTATTCTGCAGCAACAGAGATGGAGACGTCAGTCTCTTCAAAGGTCTTGTAGCTCCAACCTGAGGTGGGCAGCCAGACCTGAGGGGTCGCAGCCTCCAGGCTGGGAGGAGGTGGCGCGTGGCCTGGAGTGGACGAGAGGCTCGCCTAGCCCAAGTGCTTGCCGAGCGCCACCACACCACACCCACAGTCATGCCCTTTGTGGGTGGTACAGCGGAAGTGTGGGGAGTACTAAAAGTGGAGAACCACACCAGGAGGTGGAGTGGGTGACCAAAACCCCGCCCCACGGGAGGTGGGAGGCAGCAGGGAGTGAGACCAGCAGAGTCAGGGCTCCAAATTCCCAGATGATGCTCTTTAGTCCCATTGGACTTTGCTAACAAACACAAAACCAAAGATAACAATAATTTCAAGGTAACAGCCCAGCATTAAATCTGAAGTGCACAGCCATTCCAAGTGCAGGGCCCTGCATGACTCTACCGTTCACAAACCCCAGCAGCCACCTGACTTGAAGGGAATACAAGTTGGCAGGGTTTATGGGGTGTTCACCGTGCTGATTCTGCTCCCGCTGAGGCCAATACCATTACTTACTTTCCCTACACATAACCTTTATCCCCTGAATTTTTTTTTTTTTTTTTTTTTTTTTTGTGCTGGGGATCGAACTTAGGGCCTCTTGCTTGCAAAGCAAGCACTCTAACCACTGAGCTAAACCCCCAGCCCCTATCCCCTGAAATTTGCGATGCCTTTGCGGGGTTGAGTATGGGCTGAGGGAGGCTGTTGCTACGTGGTGGACTTTGAGCCTTCTCTCTGGCGCAACTTATGTTGCCTTCAGTCCGTGTGGTGGTATCCTTTATAGTCTAGTTTAAGTGGGAGAAAAGTCTCAGGGCAAAAGGAAAACACTTATAATGGAAAGCATAATTATTTAATATGTAAAAATGGTTATTTCTAACTGCAAGAGTCCCAATACCTTACCAGGTAAAGCAGTGTGTGTATGTGTGTGTGTGTGGCATACAAGTTCATTTATGCAAATGAGGAGTTAGCTAAAGAGATCAAGGAATACATGAAAAACACCCTTTTAAATGCACATTCTAATGTCAAACAGAATAGTCTTTATTGATATTTACTCCTAGTGGGGAAGTCTGTAGAGAGGGTGGTTAGCTACACTCTGTTCTAATTGTCCATAAAATAATGTATTTCTTTAACAAATGGCTAATCTTAATAGGACCGAACAGGACTGAACCCTGGGTCTCTATCCACTACTTCGCTTTAAGCAAAAAGGTTTGCTACATAATCAAGTAACACGATTTGATTTTCAAAGGCCATTAGGGACAAGAGTCCACAGAGTAATCCTGTTAATATTTCTGCTATTAAGATATCTGTCTCCTATATTTGGAATACCCAGAAAGAATGGAATCTAAATATTTAAATATCTCACAGAAAAATATCTGACAACTGGAAAATGTCTTAAAAGCCTATAAAGTCTGGCACTGGATAATCAGAATCAGGTAACAGAATTCATTTTTATTAAAGCATTTCAAATGAACAAGTCAGTGATGCGTTTTAATACTATAATGGCATCATACTCTTTCCTCAAATCTTCACAGAGGCAAAGTGATCACAGATTAAGCCAGTTCAACTGCACACAGTGTTTTCATAAACTCAGGAATATTACTCCTTAAGAAATACTTCTGGTATGAATGATGAGATTTTGAGAAAGTACCATCTTGGTATAAAATAATCTGGTTGCCTGTGGTTATAAATTACTTCAGGCTCAATTCTCTTTCCTTTCCTCTTCCAGCTTCCCTTTCTCCCAGATGACAAAGAGAGTTCTGAACATGGAAGAAATGAACCAAGAGATGAGGTGAACAAGAACCTGACCTTACCTAGTTTTTCTTCCTCCTCCCGCCACCATTTTGTTATGTGTAATAACTGAGTGCACAGCAGGAAGTAATCAGCAGAGAGGTGCAGACACTTGAAGCAAAGAGAAGGCAACATCTGCTGCTAGGAAGTAATCTTGACTCTCAGCTTTCATTCCAGCCCTTACACTCATCCTAGTAAGGATGAAAAAGAAGCAAACTGCCATGCTTTGCTCTTCCACAAGAACCTAGTAATCCAAGAGCTCAGTGCAGTAGGCCTGCACAAAAGACAAGCCAGGGCAATATGACTGTCATTATCCAGAGGAAGCCTGGAGAGGACTGCACAATTTCTCTGGCAGAATCAGGTGCCTTCAAGAGACTCATTTGTATGGGAATGCCAGAACTATTGTCTCCATGTCAGTAGTCTATAAAACTGGTTGTTACAGTTTGTGTCTAGATGTTCCCCCAAAGCCTCATGTGGTAAGAGATAGCTGGATCTAGAGTGTGTGATTACTAAATTGGTCCACTGATCGGTTTGGCATGGTTCTGCTGGGATCAAGGATGTGAAACTAAAATTAAGGGTATTAGGATTAAGGGTGGGAGTGCTGCCCGCCCTAAGGACAGGTAGCCTGTATAAGATATAAAATACAGGAAGAAGCTGGTTAGCTGCTTGCTTGCATTGCTTGCTTGAATCCCTTGCCTACATTCCTTGCATTCCTCACTTTGCTGCCAGTCTGCCATGCCGCCCTGCCTCAGACCCAGCTGACTGTGGACTGAAACCTCTACAAACTGTGAGCTAATAAACCTTTCTTCCCCTAACTTTGGGTGTCGGGTATTTTGTCCCAGCAACAAGAGAAAAGCAACTAAAACACTGGTATTGTAAGTCCAAGATGTTGGCGTGTTACGGGAACTTTGTTTTGGCCATGGAAGCCTCACTTGACTTCCTCCCGTGGAGAAGCAGTGTAGAGTTTGAGAACATAGCTTCCAAAATAAAACAGCCTAGTTTCAAATCCTGCCACCACATCACACAAACTGTGGGATATGGAGCAAGTCGCTTAACTTCTCTAAATTCAGTATAATCATTTGTAAAATGAAGCTACCGAGAATGTCTTCCTTACAGGGTGTTGGAAGATCTAAAATCAAGAGCGGATATAAAGTCCTAACCCAGTGCCTAGCACCTGGGAAGGACTTAGTGCATAACTACAACTGATTCTTAAAATAATTCATATGTTGCCTACATTTTTCGCAAACTCATAAACCCAGTGGGACAAGGTTTTGGGTTTTTAAATGTTTTATAAATTGTGCTAGCCCTGGGGATTTAAAAGTAACAAAACCAATACCAATGCCTACATAATCACTTCCAAGTGGGTGCCTTAGTTTTCATTGCTTGGCAGTTGTTACAAGATAGTGCGGGTCTTGATATACTCTCAGGGCTCTCTGGCTGATCCTTTCGGCAGTGGTGGGTTCTCTCCTGACCTTTTCTCCTTTCTCTTTTCCACATTATTCCACCTCTGGAAGCAAAAGTCAGCACTTGAAGTGGCCATAGGATCTAAAGACTGGCTATAGGACCCAGGTGGCAGAAGCCTGGAAATGTTTCTGGCAAATACCTCCACAAGCTGGAGCGTGTGTGTGTGTGTGTGTGTGTGTGTGTGTGTGTGTGTTCTTTCCTTTTATTGGCACTTGAGCTAAATGCCCAGCAGCCGCTTCTTGGCTGGGTTCCATTCATACTACAGTTGGCGCCTGTAAAAATGGCTTTGGCTTCAATATCTTCTATGAGACTGTCTATCATGAAGAATTTTCCCATTGCTGATGGTTTCTATTTTTATGAATACTTGAAAATACATGTCTCACATAAGAGTTCTGACCTCCTTTTATCTTTCCAGTGGAAATTCTTTCATAAAGAAGTGTCATTTCTTTTATACAATTATGCTTTGTGTCAGACTATTTATAGCACTGTGAAAATTAGAGAATGTAGTATTCCTTTTGACTTTCAGAAAAATTGTTAAGCATCAAATTGCACGTCAAGGGAAAAATGATCTCATGAAAAAATTAACAGCCTTCACCAGCTTCCACTATCCCCTCATACCTCCCACTCCCCAAATACACCGAGGACAAGTAGCCATTACCCTCCAATAAAATAAAACTAGAATAAAGAATAAAACCATGCTTTCTGGTTTGATGCCGTAGACATGCTGCTGAAACAGGGACATTTTAAATGAAGCAGGAGAATGAACAGGTTTGCTTTCCAAATGGAAGCCCACGGTGAATGCTTTCTGAGTGAAATTATTCTGCAGGTGATTATCCAAAACCTGATATGCATGAGTTTTAATTGGGATTTTCTTGTACTGCCATTCCTTAAAGTTGGTGTTTCCTTTAAAAAAGCTAGATACGTAACACAACTTCAGTGGCTCTCAGGTCATTCGGGGGCACTCTTTGCAGACATTTACTCTCTCTTAGCTGTCAGTTATGTGATTTTTACAACTAGCAAAATTTTTATTCTCCATGAAAATTGAAGATATACTAAAGCAAGGAAAGAACTAAATGTATTTCTTTGGGGACATCCACTTAAAGGTCAAAAGCATGTGCTATACTCTACCAAATGAAAAAAGGAAGAACGACAAGCTGCAGGTGTAGGAATCCTCAATGAGTAGGAAGAAGTTCCTTTAAAAACATATCTGAAGCAATGAATTAATATTATGGAAGTGCTGCTATTTGTCAATTCGTGCATAGAAATTTAAGTACTAGAAAAACAAAAGATACAGAAATTTTCTTTAATGTGAATTTGAAGAAGTTTTGTGTGAGAAGTAAAAGCTGTCTCTCTAGGAGCCCTGGAGGACCTAGTGGGCAAGGAAGGTGTCAGGATTCGGGCCATGTGTGTGGGCTTTAATTCTAGGGAGGAGATCTGTGAACCCACTTAGCACTAAGCCTGGAATCAGAATCTGGAAATTGAATCTCACTGATGAATCCCAACTCAAATTCACGAATAGGCACAGTGCTTTATTTGTAATCTCCCCCAACCTACAAACAACCAAATGCTCTTTGACCCATAGAAAGATAAACCAGAGTTCATCTATATAATGGAACAATATTCATTAATCAAAGGGAATGAACCATCGATCACACAACAACATGGATGAATCTCAAATTGATTATGTATAGTACATTTATTAAGTATAGTAGATAAAGGTTATATACAATACCATATGATTCCATTTGCATGGCATTCTGGGAAAAGTAGAATGATTAAGGGCAGCAAATAGCCTGGCGCTTGTCAGAGAGGTGCAGTTGGGAATAACTACGAAGGGATATGGAAAAACTTTTGAGATGATAGATCTCTTCGTGACTATAGGTAGTCATAGTGACATAATTGTGTTTGTCAAATTTTGCAAAACTATACACTAAAAAAGAAGTGAACTTTATGTAAATTAGACCGTGATCCAGGCATCTTGGCCCATGCCTGAAATACCAGGAAGGAAAATCGCCACGAGTTCAAGTTCAGCCTGAACTACATAGTGAGACCTTGTCTCAAAAAAAAATCAAACAAAAAATTAGGCCTGAATGAATCCGTTCTACTGAACAATGAAATGATAAATAAGGTAATAGTAATGCTTGACAGTTACATTTTTTTTAAAAAGTATATAGTTTTAATAAATTTGAAAAAAAGAGAAAAGATCCTGATTCAGACCTTCAAATCCTGGCTTTTTCTGGAAGAGTACCTTATTGTAATTACCCTGGTGATAAGGCCACTAGGCCTGCCACACTTTGTTGGCTTTTAACCACCAACACATTTCTTATATTCTGAGTTGTCAGGGGGGCAGAGTTCTTCGCAAGCCCAAGAATATCTAGGCACAGTCTCAAAGATTAGGATGCATTCTGGATCATTGTCATAATGCCCAAGGCTCTGCTTTCAAGAGAGGAAATCTGATCACTCAGGTTGGAGAACAATTCATTCTCATCAATTAATTTAATACTAATCCTAAAGTACAGGATGCTCAGACTATGCATGAAAACTTTCTTTTTGTAGGAGAGATCAGATTAAAGTAAACTTTAAGGGCAGCCCTGAATAAGAAAAGAAGACACAAGATCACGTATAGCTCTCGGAGAGTGTTGAAAACAGGAGACAAAGTACCACTGGTAGTGTTTGGCCAGGCCTTGGTGGGATATAGAGATATATATGGGACCCTATATGATGTGTGTGTGTGTGTGTGTGTGTGTGTGTGTGTGTAAACAGTCGAGCCGTTGCTTACTCCTGAGGGCACCTCCTTTCTATACACAGCTATATATTCTACTACTTTATAATGTGGTAGGAGGTGAACCAACCACTGATTCCTCAAGTGTTTGAGGAGCACATGTGTCGCTGACTCTGGTCTCAGGCCCTTATCTCTGGAAGGCCGTGTGCATACATCCCTGTCACCTGTTCACCTTCTTTGGCTCCCCAGGCATCTTTGGCCAATAACACATATTCAAATAAGGGAGATCTGCTGATTACAAATGTTCTTGCAAACTGATGAAGTGAACTCTCTTTCTTATTGCAAATATAACTCAGCTTCAAAAATCCAGGTGGCAACTGTGACTGAAACTTCCCTTTCAAAAATCTTTCTAATATAACTAGCTAGAGAGGTCTCAACTTTTTTAAACTCTCCGAGTCAAAATAACAATAACAAAAGAACAACAACAAAAGAATACACAGCTTTCTGAAGACCTTGAAAGTGCTTCACTGAGTAGATCAGGGTAATTTGTAATTAGCTTGGTAATTTGGGGGCATGCATGCAAAGTGGATGCTGCTAAAGTGATTTTTAATGTGCTCAAAAAACAGTTTGCCTTTCCCTTGAAGTAGGCTGAACAGTTTTCTCTTCAGTCCTGTTGACACTATTAATTTGCTTTGCAACCTCCTCTGCCCCCCCAACCCCCACTTTTTTTCCCATCACTATCACAAGCAAACAGAAGTGAGGAAAGCAAGGTTTGGAGAGCTCTTGTAGAGCGTGCTGTTCATTCCGGTGCAAGCAAACAGCAAGGCCAATCAACCTGAAATCTGAATTTTTCAGACACATAATAGACCATTGGCTTATCAAAGCCTCTTATCTGATTGAAAAAAAAATCAAAGGTAAACTTCAGGGCTCATGGAATTAAAAGACAAATGAGATGTCATAATTATCAAAGTGGCTAATTTAGAAAATTAAGCTGTTCACATAGGTGACATAATTGCTTGTCACAATCACTCTTTTTCTCATTAGCTTCTTCCATTCGGCACCTACACTCTGCAGAACGGTCTTTGGACTTGCTCAACAGTTTGGGTGTTTTGTGGTTTCGTGTCGGATTATTCTCTCGTGTTCCATACACCTAATGCATGGATTTAATTTATAAACACCCATGCATTGGAAAAAGCAGCTCCAGAAAATCTTTGTCTTTCACAATTTGATATTTGGACCTATTTTAAATTTGTTTGAGACCAAACATTCTTTTGCAAAGATCAATTAATTATCAAGAGAGGATTTAGAGAGTTGATAGAGCATATTAAAATTCCTTGGAAAACATTAAGGGTTTTTGATATACACTAATATTTTTTAACATTAGAGGTTAGAATTCATCTTTCCTTCCCAAATTCTGAATATAAAGAAAAGAAATACATTTTTAAGGCAATGGTTTGTTTTATTTTATTATTTGATTTCTATAATTCAGCCTAGTATAAATAAATTCCCTAAAATAGAGTTATTTGTAAGACTAGCCATAAAGCTTTTTATCTGCCAGCAAGTTCAAAAGTTAGTAGGGATAATATCTACAAAGGCAAATGAGTCTTATTTGCTGTGTGCTGCTAAATCAGGCCACTGTAAATGGGCACTGTTAAAGATTTTGGTTTAAAATCAGTGCGAGATTGACCGCATTTGTATTGTCTTCTAAAGTTGTAGGACATGGCCGACATGACATACAGAGGGACAATGTTGATGTTTTTCATTTGAAGAGAGTGTTCATCCTGAATGCGTGCCACAAGGGTGTTATCTCAGTGTTTCTGGAGTATTCAAGTAACTATAAGTGTTCTGAGTTCACTAATCTTGAATTGTGAAGTAATTGTGTTACAACAACTATGGTGGTCAGATTCTGAAAGCCAAAAGCTCAGAAAGAAAAACCAAAATTCAATCAAATCCTAAATGTACATGGTTTCTATAAATTTTGTCTCTACTCATAAATGAACCTGAAGTGAAAGCTAAACCCTAATGACCTAAGGACACAGAAGGGTGGAGAGAGCTTATTCCTCAAAGAAATAGATACAAGTTCAATTACGTCCCTGTCATATGTATTCCTTTGGTACTCACAGGAACAGTCTTTGGCAAGAGGAGTAGCACCCTGATGCTCTAACCAGAAAGGGCTCAAAGACTAAGACAGAAGAGGGACACAGTATACACAATCTGTTTA
The DNA here is from genome assembly GCA_004026905.1 of Hystrix cristata. Lineage (NCBI taxonomy): Eukaryota > Metazoa > Chordata > Mammalia > Rodentia > Hystricidae > Hystrix > Hystrix cristata. Next base: position 137,204 of record PVJO010002668.1, read on the forward strand.
AGATTTCTTTGTCCATTGTACCCTGCAGGCTCCAGTAATACAGCAGAGTCTTTGAGTTGAGTTTACTACAAGGTTTTTGAAATTAAAAACATAGTGTGCTGGTTTAGGGCAGAAGAGATATGAGGGTACAGTTTCCAGAAACAGGGAAAGGAACCAAGAAGACTGAGAGAAGGTAGTTCTGTGCAGATGAAGTGGTCAGTGATCAGTGAGGCAGGATCAATATCTGGCGAAGACTTGGAGACATCCCAACAGTGAATGGAGAGCTAAGGGAACACCTGCCAATTAAAGGTGAAAACTACTCTTCACTGTTTTCAGCAATTAGACCATTAATCACCCTGTGGACTTTCCTTGGGATTCAGAAGTGTTTTAGTGCTCAGTGTTCCGTTGAGTCCCAGGCATTTTGAGCTACGAGGGAAACAGCAAAATTCTGAGTCTTTTACCTCTTCCTGTTTTAAGCATCAAAACAGTGTTTTCACCTGTTTTATGCAGTGGGCTTCCATTTGAGGATGGATTTGAAGTTAAAATTAAAGCAAGATCTATTTGGAAAATGGCTGGCATAGTGAGCAGGCCAGCTGGGAGACAGTGTGTCTGAGATGGTGAAGTAACAATGGAATAACAGTGGAATTGCACATTCACCCACTGAACAAATCTGTTGTCACCTCAAGAAGGTACTCATCCGAACATTCATTAGACAAGTATTTCAGATCTCCACTGTTCATTACTGTCCCCTCAGGTCAGTCACAGGTCACCCTAAGACATCGTGTAAGAACCTGAATTGCTCATTTTAGCTATCTGCTGGAGCTGCCCTTATGCTGTTTTTTCTGATCTGCCAATCAGAAACCAGCTTGTGACCTTTCCAGGGTGCATTGTTAGCACAGCTTGGCCTCATGAGCATCTGTGAAGAACTAAAATGATGTGATGATAATTTCCGGTGGCAGCAAGAAAGGACAGAATAACGAGATGTCTCAGTATTTTCATGTTTACAAAATGGATTTTATACCTGATACTAGGAAGATTAGGGAATGTGTGCTTGATTCTGTGTTCTATCCACTTACACACATCATTAAACAAGTGACTTTGTCAAGTTACATATATAAGTGACAAATGGGATTTAAACATAAGTATGTCTGAAACCAGTCTATCTACCACACTAGGAACACTCTAAAGCTGTGTGCAGACATCATCCTTCTATAGGGGAAGTCCAGGAAGTGGGAGGATGTATTTCGGGTACTTTCAAAGTAACTTGACAGAGTAATTTTATGCCTGCTGAATATAATTATAAAAATTGAGACTTATAAATTCTATAGCTTAGCTGTTTTATTT